>PVKC010034362.1:0-13741 GCA_004027635.1 Crocidura indochinensis
AGTGCTGGGCAAGTGACTGGAGTACCCACAAGCTAAGAAGACACATTAGTCCTTTGGGCCATGTCAGAAACTGACTCCTACGTCTGCTATTGTTTTATTTGTTTTGCTTTTGGGTCATACCCGGCAGCTCTCAGGGATTACTCCTGGCTCTATGTTCAGAAATTGCTCTTGGCAGGCTCGGGGAACCACATGGGATGCCGGGATTTGAACCACCGACCTTCTGCATGCAAGGCAAATGCATTACTTCCATGCTATCTCTCTAGCCCCTACATCTGCCATTTTAAAGATGTTAGAGGTGTACCAGCTGCAACTTCCAAGGAAGATGTTAAGATTGATTTTTTTTTTTTAGGCCACACCTGTTTGACGCTCAGGGGTTATTCCTGGTTAAGTGCTCAGAAATTGTCCCTGGCTTGGGGGGGGGACCATATGGGATGCCGGGGATCGAACCGAGGTCCTTCCTTGACTAGTGCTTGCAAGGCAGACACCTTACCTCTAGCACCACCTTGCTGACCCCAAGATTGATATATTTTTAAATAAATAGATTTTTTTTTTTGGTTTTTGAACAACACCCTGTGGCACTCAGGATTACTCCTGGATCTGTGCTCAGAAATCATTCCTGGCAGGCTCAGAGGACCCTATGGGATCAAACCCAAGTCAATCGAGTGCAAGGCAAACACACTGTCTGATGTGCTATCACTCTGATCCCTAATTAATATATTTTTAAATTGAATCACTGAGATACAGTTACAAACCTGTGCACGACTGAGTTTCAGTCATACAATGCGCCAACAACCATCCCTTCACCAGTGCCTATTTCCTGCCACCAATGTTCCCAGTTTCCCTCCCCCAACCTCCCCCTTCCCCTCTTCCTTTTAGGCACTGTGGTTTGCAATATTATTACTAAGGGGGTATCATCCATATCATTTACCACTTTTAGGTACTCAGTTCTTGCCCAGAATGATCATTTAAGATGAATAATATTTTTCTTTCTCTTTTTGATTTTTGGGTCTCACTTGGCAGTACTCAGGGCTTATTCCTGGCTCTGAGGAGGGATCACTCTTGATGGAACTAGAGGAACCAGATGGAATGCTAGAGAGAGAACCTGGGTCAGCTGTGTGGTAGGCAAGTGCCCTACCCCACTGTACTATCATTCTGGCCCTAAGATGGATATTTATATAAAGTTGTCCTGGGTGGGATACACCCAGTTATGGCATTTCTTCAAAGGAACTTCACTCTTTTGCAGTTCTGGTGGTTATGTGAGAAGAGGGAACAAAAGAGTTCCTTGGCAGGAGAAATGGCTCAGGAAGCAGGAGTCTGGAGGCCCAGATTCTATTCTTGCCACTGTATTACCCATGAGCACCACTGGGAGCTCTCTTTTTTGGTTTTTGGGCCACACCTGGCATCACTCAGGGGTTACTTCTGGCTTTGTGCTCAGAAATCACTCCTGCCAGGCTCAGGGGACCACATGGGATGCCAGGAATTGAACCCAGGTCTATCCTGGGTTGACCGCGTGCATTGCTCTACCTCTGTGCTATCACTCTAGCCTTCTCTTGGATATTTAACTGGTAGTAGCATCCCAAATTCTCCTGGAGTGGCTCAGAAACAATAACAAAAAAGAGAGTGTAAAAAAATAAGAAAGTAGTTTGATTTTCATTGGGTGTAAGAGCTTATGAAAATGAATCTTTTCAAAGCTGGTTGCAATTCCATGGCATGGTGGCATTCTTTGAAATATGGCCACTAATGACCATTCATGGACTACGTGGCAGCCAGACCTACATCAACCTGGTCTTGCAACATATAGCAAAGATTATAGCCAAGCCCCCTGCCTGACCCCTTTGCCCCTTAGCTAAGCACAGGCTGGCTTCTTTCAGACACCTGCACACAGCCTGGCTGTCCTGTTCTAGGAATCCCAGGCAATGATCTGGGGCATGACCATCAAGGTGACTAGTGAGGACTGTGAGCTGCAGGAGTAACGGGCACTTAGGGAACTGAGAAGGAAACTATGATAACTCTTGGGGAGGTTTTACAGGATTCCAAGTAGAGAATATGCAAGGACGTGTGGAAGTTGCTCTGCTACCACCTGTGTTAAAGCCAGAAGGTCTAGGAGTAGCCAGGCAGCTGCCATGTGCAAGGATCCCTTATGCCCATGGTGAGAGGATTTGCTGATGGAGGTGGGGGCCATCAGAAGCCCCACTGACAGGGGAATGAGTGCAAGGAGGGGATCCAGAGGGCACGGCCACAGGCAGGGAGGGAAGTGGATGATCACAGGCTGTTGGTTCCTTTGGGTCTAAGTTAGCCCAAGCCACAGGAATCCAGATCTCCTGTCCCTGCGAGTTCAGTTGTTGCTCTTCCAAGACCCAAAAAAGCCCAAAGCCCCAGGGACTGGCCTGGGTTTTGACTATTTTTTCATCAAAGCCCAATTCAAGGTGGGGGCTGAGAGCTGGACTAACCACATAGCCAGAGTTGGGGCAGTGGTGTTAGTGGAGGTCACAGAACCAGCGAGATAGAGTTCGTGGCCTCTGTTTGCCACAAGAGGCATGTGGGTCCCCCCCCCCTTGCTCTTCTGACTGTGGGCAGAGATTGGGAGTACTTTTTGTGTTTTGTTCTCCTCCCCCCCCCCAAGGTGGCTGCCACACTGGGCGATGCACAGGGTTTATGTTTGGCTCTGCACTCAGAAATTACTTCTGTCAGGCTCGGGACCATATGGAGTGGCAGGATTGAACCTGGGTTGACTGCACACAAGGCAAGTGCCCTCCCTACTATACTACTACTCTGGCCCCAGGTTTTGTTCTTTAAGGGAAGGAGTGACAGAACCACATGTGACCTCACAGACTTGGGCTGAGGGTCGGGGAAGGTGAAAGGAAGAGAGAAAAGTCACTGAAATGAACGTGCACCCACTCTTTTGGGGGGCCTGGTATTCAATATGCCTGTGCTGGTATGAAACCAGGGTCTCCTGCCTGCAAAGCCTGTTGACTCATCTTTCTGGCCCTGAGCATGGTCCCACTTTACTCTCACCATGGAATTTTCTATTGGGAGTGGTGGTGGTGGGCAGTGATAATCTGGAAGGGAATAAAAGGAACTTTTACCTTTGAGTCATCACTTTTCTAGGCTGTTTGGGGGAATGTATCTGCCACAAGTTGAGGGGCATCAAAATCTTTCATAAATTTATCTTTCAATTTATTCCTCCAACTGTCTAGCAGATATCTTCGAGAAGACCAAGATGGTGAAGGAAATGAGAAGACAAGAGTGTGGGTGGGGGCAAAGTAGGGGCTCACTCAGCCTCCTGCTCTCCAAACCTGGTGGGTCCTGGAGATATTCTAACTCATGGCTTTCAAATACTTACTTCCCATGGACAGAAGAATGAGTCACAAAAATCATCTTGTGGGGCTTGAGTTATAGCACAGTGGGTAAAGCTTGCTTTGCATGCAGTCAGCCTGGATTCAATCCCTGGCATCCCATGTGGTCCCGAGGTCTGCTCAGGGTGATTCCTGAATACAGAACCAGGAGTAACCCTTGCATGCCACTGGGTATGGCCCCAGAACAAAACAAAATCCTATTTTATTTCTCTAAGACAACCAGAAGCTGGTGGAAATATAGACTCTTTTGATAAATAATACCTGTGTCCACCACTTCTGGCCTTTAAGTTCCTAAATGCAAGGTGTAGAAGAACAAGAGAGGCATGGAAGTGCAGGCAAGTAGCTTCTGCTGCAGAAAGTGTGGGAGATGGGAGACTTGGAGCTTGATCTGGATGGAGGTTTCTAGCTCAAGGCTAACTGCAGCCACTGGGAGAGTGGGGATTTGGGGATAAGTTCAAAGAGTTGTTCTGAGATCAGAACTATTTCCCAGCAAATGTGAGTGCAAGTTCCCTTCCGGGCCCATAGGGAAGGGCTCAAATCTGGGCTCTGTAATTTACTAACTACGTAAGCAACCGGGGGCAACTTGCTCAACGCCTCTAAACCTCAGTTCCTTGTCTCTAAAGTGGGACTGCTGGTAACAGGCTTCTGGGGTTGAAGCCAACACGAAAAGACTTGGTGTCCATATAAAATATTTAGCCGAGTGTCTAGGACGTAATACTATTCAACAATGGAAGTTATTTTGGTCTTGCTTTTAAATCCTGGGGACAAAGACAGGAGCGGAAAGGAAGGTATTTCTTGCTGAGTTTCTAATTTTAAACACTTGGGAATGTTTCTGCCTGGAAATGTCTCCATCACACTGCCCAGGCCAACCTAGGTTTAAATTACTCTTCTGTAATTACTTGCTTAATTAAATTACTCGCTTCCACTTGATTCAAGGCACCATGCGCCTCTTGTGCAGTCCTCCAGGATACAGAAAGCCTAGAGTCCTAACTCAGGCCTGAGTCAACCCCCAATGCTCATCTTTGGGCCCTGGAAGTTCCGGAGCTTTCCAAAGGCTCAAAGGCCCTTCTAGACTCCTTCCCAGGTATTTTGGGCATCCCCCTGATGAGGGAAAGGGCCCCCGAGTTCTGGGCGCAGGGAGGGAACTCACTTCCGACACCTTCAGAAGAAGGGACCTTGGCTCGAAGATTGCTCTCGCAGTCTTGGTCCGGTTCATAGATGTGGACAAGGGACTCATCTGGTGAGTGAGGAGAAAGGGTCCTGGATCAGGGGGCGCAGGAAGGAGACCCAGCTTCCTCCTGTACCACCCCAGGCAGAGAGGGAAGGGGATGCTGCAGGTCAAACAGGCAACTCTAACAAGGCAAATACACCCAGCTAATGATCACAGCGCACAGGGCACTGGTCTCCCCTTATGGTTCTTCATTTCATCTTTACCACTGTTAGCTCCATTTCATAGGGACACTCCCACCCCCAAACTCAGATGGTGCCAAGCAACAATCTTATCAGCCTTAAGGCGTGAAAGCTTAAGTGCTTGTTTTCCCCTTGGTAGGAATGAAATTGCTCCAGGTGAACTGGATCAAGGAGACAATTCAAGTGGATTGGAAGGGTTATTTATTTTTTTAATGTAAGAAATTGAGTCTGGAAGGTTCTAATTACTGTCAACAGGAAAGGCTGCAGCTTGAGCCATAGGCGTAGGCCACAGGGGATAGTGGGAGGTAGTGAGGACACCTGTGCTAGGCGTATCCCCCCCTTCTCGCCTCCGCCCACCTGCCAACCCTCAGCATACTGGCAGGTGCAGGCTGGGAAGTGTACCAGCAGGTGGCTTCCCTAAGGAAATCCCCTCAATTAGGAGAGTATCATCAGAAGATCCTGGGAGTACAAGACATCCTGGGAGTCCTGAGCTCACAGCAGGAATATACACCCTTCTACCTCTGAATGTGTGGCTCCTTGGGTTTATAGGCCACACCCAGTGGTGCCCAGGGCATATACTCCTGGCTCCGTGCTGAGAGATCACCTCTGGAGGTATTCTGGGGATTATATGTGGGGCTGGGGATAGAATCTGGGTTGGTGCCGGAGAGATAGCACAGCAGTAGGGCGTTTGCCCTGCACATGGTTGACTCAGGATGGACCTCAGTTCGATTCCCGGCATCCCATATGGTCCCCAAGCCAGGAGTGATTCCTTTTTTTTTTTGGTGGGGGGGCTACACCCGGTGATGCTCAGGGGTTACTCCTGACTATGAGTTCAGAAGTCGCTCCTGACTGGGGGATTGAACCACTAGCGCTGGCAAGGCAGATACCTTACCTCTAGCGCCACCTCGCTGACCCCCAGGAGTGATTTCTGAGTGCAGAGCCAGGAGTAACCCTTGAGCATAACTGGGTGTAGTCCCAAAACAAAACAAACAAACAAAGCTGGCTTGGCAGTAGCAAGGCAAGCGCCCTGCCCATTGTACTATCTTCTGGGCCCTGAGTGTGTTGCTCTTTTGTGGGTCAGGTTCATTCTGCATCTCATCTAATCCCATCATCTGGACCAAAGCATTTCTCCTTGATCCTACCAACTCCACAGGAGGGTCAGAACATGGTTTCTTTGGGGGGTCTTTATGTGTGGCTACATATCCAATGGTGCTCAGGGATCACTCCTGGCAGGGTTTAGGGGACCTTATGTAGTGCCAAAGATTGAACTAGATTTGGCTCCATTGGAGCAGGTTTTTGGGTTTCACCATGTGGATTCCTACTAGAGTTCTGTGGCCAGTGGCATTTTGCTCTACCTTCCCTGTCCCATTCCCTGTACCTTACTCTGATCCCGTTTCTATGTAAAGTAGAGAGCAGGAAGATGACTATGTGTAGAGTTGGGGTCAGTGTTTCCCCTGACTATTGCATGAACAGCATCTATCTCAGTGCTCTCAGTCAATCTCAGGTTGACAGAGCAAAGCTTGAGGCCAAAGCCTGGATGGTCCCGAAGGTACTGCTAGCTCTTTTCCCATGTGTGGGACCCAGCTGGCTGGAGGCGGGGGGGACAGCTCAGCCAGGTGGGTGGCAGAGTTTAAGTTTATTTTTGGTTTGGGGGCTAGACAAGGCTGTGCTTGACAGACTACTCCTGCCTCTGTCCTTCAAGATAGCTCCTAGCTAAGCTGGGGATCATGAAGACTGAACCAGGGCCTCCAGGACACAAAGCATGGGTGCAGCCCTCGGAGGTATCAGGCCTCGGGTCAACTTTATTTTATTTTATTAATGTATTTTTCTGGGTCGACCTTAGATGCAAACTGAACACTGATTCCTGCAGAGCAGGGGGTGGGGTGGGGGAGAAGGGGAGCAGGAACAAACAGGGAAGATGCAGGGGTGCAGAGCCCAGACTGTGTGATCAGACCACCCGGCTTCAAAACCTGCCTAAACTGTTTACCACCAGTCTGACTTGGATCAGTTACATCATTTCTTTGAACCTCGGTTTCCTCATTTTAGAAATGGGAATAACCACAGCACTTACCTAATGGGATTATGGTAAAAATCAAATAAGATAATTTATATAGGATACTTTTCCAAAGAGTTAAGCAAAGGGCTCGACAAATGGTATTATTTTATAATTACTAACTTGTTAAAACTTGATGTGCTGCCCGAAGAGATCACACAGGGGGTGAAGGCACTTGCTTATGGCTGACCTTGACTGGATTCTCAGTGTCATATATGGTCCCTCAAGCACTGCCAAGAGTGACCCCTGAGCACTGTCATGCGAGACCCCTTTCAAAAAAAAATTCCCCAAATCCCCTTGCTCTCCTGAAATCAAGGAATCTCCAGACTTAAATAAAGGTCTAGCTCAATGCTTAATGACTCAACAGTAATTAAGAACTATTTCAGGAATGAATGAAAATGTGCCTCACTGGGCTGGAGAGAGGTCTCAGGGGTTGGGTGCTTGCAGGAGAACGTGGACCAATCTCTGCACTGCCTGGTCACTTCATTGCTGGATGCAACCCCTGTCACTGAGATGGGAGTATTCCTCCAGCACCTCTGGGTATTGACCACAAACAAACCAAGAACCCCAAGACATGTAGCATGAATGAAATTTAGAGGAAGTTTTGAGGCACCAGAGGAATGTCTATAAATGTAGGGTGACATGAGAGATGCCAAAACAACAATATTGCAAGGAATGGAGAGTTTCTGTTTGGTTTTGCTGAATGAGGACAATAAATGAGCCCTAGCGGGTCATGGTCGTGCTGACCCCACCAAGCTCAAGCCCGTGGGCTGAAATGCTCAGTACACAGGTACCTGTTTCCACTGCCACGAAGGTCCAGCCCCCCATTTCACCATGGTTCTAACTCTGGCACAGAGGCACTGAGACTGTCATTCTCAACAGTAGCAGCCCCAAACTCATAATCTTCTTCTGGGGCAGTGCACTTCCCTAGTGTGTGTGAGAGAGTAAGAGATGAGGGAATTTTGGAGAAGAATGTGTGTGTGTATGCGCGCCCACGTGTGTGTATGCAGTTCAAGGCACTGAACCCAAAGCCTCACACATGCAGATCTGTGTTGTTTTGGGATACATCTGGCAATACTGAGGGGTTTCTCCTTACTCTGCACTCAGGGATTAATTACTTCTGGGCAGTACTCAGAGACCATATGGAATGCCAGGGATAGAAAGCAGGTTGTCACATGCTAAGGAAGTGCCCCACCAACTGTGTTATCACTGTGGCCCCAAATGGTACGCTACTATTGAGCTCCATACCCTGCCCCTTGGCTAAAATGTTAGAATGGTTTTTTATTTTATTTTGAGCCACACCTGGCAATGGTTAGGGATTACTCCTGGCTCTGTGCTCAGAAATCCTGGTGGGCTCAGGGGACCATATGGGAAGCTGGGGATCAAACCCAGGTTGGCTGTGTGCAAGTCAAGCTCCCTACCCTCTGTGCTATCACTCCGGCTCTAAAATGTTTTCATTAATTAAATTAATATTTTTTTAAATTTTTTTATTTTAACACCTTAATTACATACATAATTGTGTTTGGGTTTCAGTCATGTAAAGAACACCACCCATCACCAGTGCAACATTCCCATCACCATTGTCCCAAATCTCCCTCCTCCCACCCACAAATTAATATTTTAGTTTTGTTGGCCATACTCAGGAGTGCTCAAGAATAGCTATCCCAGCTCTGTGGTCAGAAGTTAACTACTGGTAGTTCTTGGGGGACCACGTGGTGCCAGGGATTGAATCTGGATCTCCCACATGCACCGCTCTCATTCAGCCAGTGGAGTTAGCTCCCTGGCCCCTTAGTTAAAATTCTGGAAAAATCAGAGCATCAGACATTGTTGGTGCCTGTTATATCCCATGTCTAATTCACTCTCATTTACTCTTTTCTCGGAAAGAAGGGGTGTAGTGCTTCCCTTTTCTACATCTGGTCTGCCTTCTGGCAGTGGAAATTCCTGCCTGTGAAGCTCTGTGGGGTGGTTTAGTCATTCCTCACACCCCTCCCAGCTCCCCATGTGTGTCCACAACATTTGCTCAAAAGAAATGCAGCCTGTGGAGTTGTGAACTCCTGGGGTCAGGACAGGACAGTGTCACCTCAGGAGATTGGGGGAATGAGGGACAGTCAGAAGAAACTAGAACCTGATCTTGATGCCCTCCTCAGGTAAAGCGTTCCCCCAGAGCCTGGAATGAGATTTTGGCCTCCAACGTTAGGGAGACTCAAAAACAGGGCTTTATTAGAACTTGACTGTGTAATTTCTGACATGCGGGTGTTGGGATGAACAGGCTGGAGATAAGGAGCCGCTCCCGGGCACCAGCCAGGACAGAGCCAGCTTATGGTGGTTGGTATGTAATCATGATGAAAGGAACTGCCACAACGAATGGACCCTCCAATTTTCAGTTGCAATTGTTTTTCTGTTCGTTTTATGTGAGGATCGTGAAGGCCTGTCCTGAAGGACCTGCTCCTGGCCAGCCTCCCCTGCCAATCACTGCTGGGAAGGAGAAGTAGAACTTGGGCAGGGTGTGGCTGTATCACCCTCTTGATCCCTGGGTACTAGTCCACAGCTGAGTAAATATTCTCTTGGGGTCCTCTGAAGGTGGGAGGCTGTGAAGGAGATGATTGAAACAAGACAGCATCACTCTCCACTCAGTGCCTGGCCCACAAGTCACAGGGAGGCTGCCCACATCCTGGGGCCAGTGGCCTGCCAAGCAAAAAAGGCACCGAAAGACGAGCAAGCTATTCCCTCTCAACTTGTCTGCTTTGAGATGCTGTTGTTGATGATCATGTTGTCTGACAAGGAAATAGTTTTATCAAGGGAATAAGAAGTCATGGCCCTGAGTGGTACCTGTGAGGTGAAGCCCATGGGTTATTGGGAACTCTAGCTCAGTCAGTAACGGCATGTTCAGGGGTTCAAATAGGGGAGTGAGCCTGACTCCTCTATTTCCAATTTTTCTTTTTTCTTTTTTTTGTTTTTTGTTTTTGGGCCACACCCAGTGACGCTCAGGGGTTACTCCTGGCTATGCGCTCAGAAGTTGCTTCTGGCAGGCACGGGGGACCATATGGGAACCGGGGGATCGAACCGTGGTCCGTCCTAGGCAAGGCAGCAGGCATCTTACCTCCTGCGCCACCTCCCGGCTCCCTCCAATTTTTCTTATATGTATATTTGTTTAGTCTATATCTGCTTATGACCAGGGAGTTACTCCTGCCTCTGCATACTAGAATAACTCTTGGGGGATTCAGGGGACCATATGAGATGCCAGGCAGGGATCAGGGAGCAAATCCAAGTCGGTTGCTTCCAGGCCAGTGCCTTACCTGTTGTACTATTACTTCTGCTCCTTGTTTCAGATTTTATTATGACTAAGTAGAACATCAAATCGAGAGAATACTTATTTAGCAAAGCGTTAAATCAGATGAAGTATTAAATCAGTAACCATTTCAGGTCAACCTTCAGAAAGACCCAAAGCAACACTCCAGAAATATATTCATATTGTAAATGGACATAATTGAGGCCACTTCTTCCTCGGGAAATATTCAGGGCACATTTCAGGCTTGTTAGGTTGTCCCCAGTCACCAGTGTAAGACTAACACAGACGCCTGGTCTGATATGTTCAGAACTCTCAGACTGTGTCAGATGAGTGGGAAGGGCCTGACTGACGGGCCGCACATGTCCCCCAATGTTCTACTTGGGGCCGGGCGGTGGCGATGGAGGTAAGGTGCCTGCCTTGCCTGTGCTATCCTAGGACAGACCGAGGTTTGATCCCCCGGTTTCCCATATGGTCGCCCAAGTCAGGAGCGACTTCTGAGTGCATAGCCAGGAGTAACCCCTGAGCGTCACTGGGTGTGGCCCAAAAACCAAAAAAAAAAAAGTTCTACTTGGAGATGGAGATAGAACTTTTTCTCCCCCACTGAGATCCCCAGCACCTTATATGGTCCCCTAAGCTGCCAGGAGTGATGCTTGAGCATAGAGCCAGGAGTAACTCCTGTGCCCCTCAAAACAGAGCAAAACAAAAACAACATCCAACTACCTTTTTCCTTTCTAACTTAAAATCAGGCCGATAGCTGATAAGGTGTTTGCCTAGCATGCAACTTGGGTTTGTCCTCCAGCACCCATATAGTCCCCCAAGCACCACCCAGATTCTTGAGTGCAGAGCCAGCAGTCAGCCTTGAGCACTGCCGGGTGTGGCCCCCAAACAAAACAAAGCAAAATCAGGCTCACAGTGGGGATGAAATTGTTTAAGATATCAGCAAAACAGAAGAGCATCCTGTTTGGGAAAAGAAGCCACAGAGAAGAAAAACCAACACAGGCAATGATTTCTTTGGGCTTCCCACTGCCAAAGAGGCCAGAAGATAAATAAGAAGTGGGAAGATTCTGCATCGGTTTGCTTAAAAGTGCATTTCCCTTTGTTGCTGCACAAATATAAAAGGCTGCTGTGGCTAGCAGAGTTACTCACTGGGGGTCAGCTGAACTGAGCCAGACTAAAAATACAAAAGCAATCTAGGCTCCCCGGTTCTCTGAGTGTGAGAAGGGGCAGGCTGCCGGCAGCCCGTGGGCGTTTTTGTAAAGACTGCAGACTGCTCTCAGGTCAGCGACCACTCACTTCCAGCCATAGTGACGGATTTATGGCTGCCCGAGAGTCGAACAAAATAGATGTCACAAACAAAACCAGCGGGAACCAGCAAGAGGGCTGGCCCCGGATCAGCCCTTACACATCGGCCGAGGAATTCACCTTTGTCTTTCCAGCTGGTCCGGCCTTTTGTGGGCACGTCTAATGTACTGAATCTATAATTATATGTTCTTGTAGGGGGTGGAGGACAAGACACAATCTGGAGACAGAGAGCAGCGCAGGGGACTCTTGGGGACTGGGTGGAAAAGACAAGGGATGGGAGCAGTTTCAGCTCCTTGAGGTTTTGTTAGTGTTGTTTCAAGAATGGCTTTCTGGGGCCAGAGTAGTGGCACAGGGGTAGGGCATTTGCCTTGCATGTGGATGATTTAGAATGAACCTCAGTTCAGTCCCCGGCATCCCATATGGTTCCCCAAGCCAGGAGAGATTTCTGAGCATAACCAGTTGTGGCCCCCCACCCCTCCAAAAAAAGAATGGTTTTCTGGGGATAAGATCTTTACCTGTAATTCGAGCAAATCACTCATCTTATTTTAATCAAACGAGCCAAATGATGGTGGCTCACTGGCCTGGGAAATGAGACAAGAGGCTCTGTGAAGCCTGATCCTTATCAGTCCCGGGGTTGGCATCAGCCCGAAAGAAAGTTGAAGATACTCCATTGGCATCAAAGAGCGAAGCAGTGGATTTCATTCATGCACAAGTATTCTGGAAGGTGGTATCTGCTCTGACATCACTGGCATTTGGATGATGGACTTGGTTTCCCCACTGAAGGGGAGCCTGTAATTTGGCTCCTATACATCTTCATTTCTCTGTCAAGCCTCAGATAAATGGTCAGAGTCACTTTGGCTCTGTTTAATAGTTTGTAACGTATATAAGGTTGTATACCTTTTGGGATCAGAGAGATAGTACAGTGGGGAAGGCTCTTTGTTATGCATGCTTTGCATGCAACTAACTTGGCTTTGAGACCCAGCATGCCACATGGTCCCTTGAGAACCATCGGGAGTGACTCTTGAATGCAGAGCCAGGAGTAACCTCAGCACCACTGGATGTGCCCCCAAACAAAAACAGAAAGATTGGCACCTTTCATTTTTCTTTTCTTTTTTTCTGTTTTTGGGCGACAGTTGGCGGCTCTCAGAAGTAACTCCTGGCTTTGCACTCAGAAATTGCTCCTGGCAGGCTCAGGGGACCTTATGGGATGCCTGAGATTCAACCCAGGTCTGATCAGGGTCGCCTGTGTGCAAGGCAAATGCCCTACCGCTATGCTATTGATCAGGCCCTTGGGCATCTTTCCTTTTTGCTCTTTGAAGCACACCTAGAATTGGTCAGGGCCCACTCCTGGTGGAGGTTGGGAAGCAAGGTGGTGTTTGAGATCAAATTGGGTCTCCCATGAGCATAATGTGTTTTTCAGAGCATGAGTGACTTTCCTGCTCCCAAGATAGTACAGCTTTGACTTTTTGAATTTTGTCATGTTTGTGTATAACCCATTAAGCAAAATAAGAGAACAGGGGTCTCTTAAATTAGTCATGTTCCATTATAAATCATTAAAAAACATAAGAGAGATGTTCCGTGATCCGGAATGCAGGAGTTTGGTCCTGCACATGGTTCCCCAGAGTACTGCCAAGAGTGACTGCCAGTATCATCGTCCTTCTGCATGAAAGGCAAACTCCCTACTTTCATGCTATCTTTCCAGTCCCAAAACACATTTTTGCTTTCTGTTTCATTATTTTGTTTGGGGGACACACCTACTCAAGGTTGCTGGCAGGATCAGGGGATCATAAGTGGTGCCAGGGATAGGTCTTGTACAATGCCACAACTACATCACGAAAGGGAAGGTAAAGGGAATAATAAAACACTAGAATAAAGATGAAATATTCAGTGTTTTTTTTTGGGGGGGGGGTCACACCCGGCAGTGCTCAGGGGTTACTCCTGGCTCCATGCTCAGAAATTGCTCCTGGCAGGCACGGGGGACCATATGGGGCACCAGGATTCGAACGGATGACCTTTTGCATGAAAGGCAAACGCCTTACCTCCATGCTATCTCCCGGGCCCCTGAAATATTCATTGTTAAACACACATGAAAACCAGCCATCTGTGCTTCCTATAGTATTGGTCTGGCAGCTGCAGTTTGCAACCCCAGGTGTAGGACTTTCTCTTTGGAAGCATTTATAATAAAGCATTTATAATAAAGATTTAATTTCATCTGACTAAATGAGTTTAAGATGAAAATAAATAGGCCAGGGAAATGACTCGCTGGTACAACTTATGGTTGTATCATGAGATGCTGGTATCTCTCTCTCTCTCTCTCTCTCTCTCTCTCTC
>PVKC010034363.1:0-13754 GCA_004027635.1 Crocidura indochinensis
CTCAGTGGGGAGTCTTGGTTATACCAGCGCACCACTTGCTTGCGTGGCACCCCGCATTCCAGACAGACAATAGCTCTGGAACTGGTGTGAACGACACCCCACCCCCACAATTAACCTCAAAGAGGCGAGAATTTCACAGTCAAACTGAGGACCATTTAAATTCAGGCAGTGTCAGAAAACAAGCATCTATTTGGAACCAAAAGAACAATTTGTCTCTTTACTTTTGCATTGCCTGCCCCATTAATTTTCCCAGAATAAAACATCTTCAAACAGACTTTGACAATGCCCCATCTCCCCAGCTGGGCTGAGAGATCTTTAAAGGGGAAAAGGGAATGACTTTTGGACTTTCACCTTCAAGGAGGAGGATTCCAAGAATGAGGTATATATGAGCTGTATAACACTTGTTCTGAATAAACCCCTTCTCTGAGAGAGATGATGTTCTTTCAAAGTTCACCACACTTCTTAATATGTGCACACTTTTAATATCAAATCACATTAAAGCACACAGCTAGGGCTTCAGTAATAATTTTACATTTTTTCTTTGTCTCGTGATTTCTCAATTAGTCCAAAAATGCACAACACTCCCTCTATGTTTGCCATTCATGACAATTCATTCATGTCCACACATTGACAAATATCTGACTGGAATCCAGACCCAGCAACCGGTCATCAAATGCTACTGCAAATCTTCAAAGTCACAAAAATGCCTTTCCAAAGTTAGATCTAATTCCCATGGTTATAGCTTCCTAGCCTTGGTACTAGTCCAATAGATCATTCACAATATGAAATAAAAATTTTAGAAAGAATATAATTTAATAAACCATCATGATATGAACCTATTTCTTTCTCTACACACTCCATTTTGGTTACTTCTTCAATCTATATTTCATTAGCTCTAACCTCCGCTCTTTGTCCAATACTGTTTTACTAAGTACCCTGAATAATACTTTAATAATAATAATAATAATACTGCCATGCATGCATTGATTCCTACTTATGTAACAGGTTCTGCACTATACTCCTATGCTATCACAACAACCCAAGACATAAAGTTAGATACATGTTCTCTTGTCATTAAATGTAAGCTCCAAGAAGTCAGGTATTATATGTCTATGCTTCTAGCTTATCTATGAATTGACAAGAATTTGCAAAGTAATTTACATCTATTTGTGTAATCACAGATCAGAGTTTAGTAAATATCTTTTAAAATAAGTCAATCTTTTGAGCAAAATTTTTTGTTTGTTTTGTGTTGTGTAGTGACTACACCTGGCTCAATGCTCAGAGGTCACTCATAGTGGTACCCAAGAAACAATTTGGGTACTAGGAATTGAATTTAGGACTCCTGGATGCAAAGCATATGCTTAGCCCTTTGAGCCATCAACTGGTTTCTGACTAAATAATTTTTCTTTTTCTTTTTCTTTTTTTTTTTTTGTTTGTTTTTGGGCCACACCCAGCTGTACTCAAGGTTTACTCCTGGCTGTCTGCTCATAAATAGCTCCTGACAGGCACCATATGGGACACTGGGATTCGAACCAACCACCTTTGGTCCTGGATCGGCTGTTTGCAAGGCAAACGCCTCTGTGCTATCTCTCTGGGCCCAGACTGACTAAATAATTTTATTGAAGATCTTTAACTTCTTTTATTACTGAAACCCAGATATTGAATAAATCTTGGTTCTTTACTTTCCAAATATATTCAGAGTAGAGTTTTTATCATTAACTTCACAACTGCTCCCTTGATCCAAGCTAGCATGGTCATCTTCCTGAATAATAGTAAAAGTAATAAGTGGTTTCAATTCTCCTGCCCCCATTTCTCAATCCTCTGCTATCAATGTAGGGCCAGGGGGTCATTTGAGGTAAGTCAGGTGGCTCACCTCAATACCTTCCATTGAGTCAGCTCAAAGGGCTCAAATGGTAGGGCAGCACCTTGCATAAGTGAGGTCTTCAGTTCATTCCCATTTTGCATGTCCTGTGCCCTGGGGATATGTGAGCATTTCAGAGAGTAGTCACTGCATCTGAGAAACAAAACAATTATCACTCAAAGGAAAAGCTCCAATGGCCTACAAAGTTCAACATGACGTGCTTCTGTCACTTTTCTAATTTCACTTCTTTCTTAATTGTTCATGCAGTTCTCTCTTTTCACTTTTCTTTGAACATGGTAAGCACAATTCCACTTCAGACTTCTTTTTTTGTTTGTTGCCTATTTGTTTATATTTCAGCCACACCCGGCGACTCTCAGGGGTTACTCCTGGCTATGTGCTTAGATATCGCTTCTGGCTTGGAGACAATATGGGATACCAGGGATGGAACGGCAGTCCGTCCTAGGCTAGCACAAGCAAGGTAGATGCCTTACCGCTTTGTGCCAACGCTCCGGCCCTTCCACTTCATACTTTGCATAGCTATTTCTTCTGTCAGTAATATCCTTCTCACAGATATCTGCTCAGACTTCCCCTCCAATTATCTTCCCAATAATATTTCTCTTGCCACTGAATTTAAAGTTGACTACTCCCCTTTTAACTGCCTTTTCCATATTTATCATATTCCAATTAAATCAGTGTGTAAAGTTCCATGAAAGAATTTTTTTTCCGGTTTCATTTGTTATAAAATCTTCATCTTCCAGTATTGGCATCTAGTAGGTAATAAAACATTTATTTGTTCAGGGCCAGAGTGATAGAACAGTGGTAAGACATTTGCCTTGCACATGACCAACCCAGAAAGGACCCCAGATTGATTCCAGCATCTCGTATGTTTCCTGAACCTGCCAGGAATAATTTTTGAGTGCAGAGTCAAGGAGTAACTCCAAAGCACTGTTGGGTATGACACCAAAACAAACAAAGCAAAGATATTTGTTTATTGCTAAATATTGGATGAATAAGTGAGGACATAAAGAGACTAAGTGAAAGTGCTAAGATAAAAATCCAGCTTATACAAAAAAAAAAAATCCAGCTTATAGTGTCAGGCCCTTTTCTTTTCTTTTCTTTTCTTTTTTAGGCCCTTTTCTTTTAATGCTTCTCAAACTTGTGTATCAGAGTCACCTTTAGGATGAATAATAGTTAACTTGCAGGTGCGTGGGTCTCTAGCTAAACATAAGAAATTAAATGAAAAAGTACCCAACAAGGTCCTGGGCTAGCTAATCTGCTGGTTCAGAAGACTGCAAATGAAAACCAACACTTCTGTCTTGGAAGCCTACCCTAGTTGTTTACTATTCTATGACTAGTTGCTATCTTCCCATTTCTGATAAGAAACTGTTTTTTTTTGTTTGTTTGTTTGTTTTGTTTTTTAAGTTTTTGAGTTACACCCAGCAGTGCTCAAGGTTACTTCTGTCTCTGTGCTCAGAAATCGCTTCTGGCAGGCTCAGGAGACCAGTTGGGATTCTGGAATTCAAACCACCATTCATCCTGGGTTGGCTGCATGCAAGGCAAATGCCCTACTACTATACTATCTCTCTGGCCCCTGATAAGAAACTTTTTTTGGGGGGGGGGTCACACCTGGCAGTGTTCAGGGGTTACTCCTTGCTGTCTGCTCAGAAATAGTTCCTGGCAGGCACAGGGGACCATATGGGACACCAGGATTCGAACCAACCACCTTTGGTCCTGGAACAGCTGCTTGCAAGGCAAACACTGCTGTGCTATCTCTCCGGGCCCAATAAGAAACTTTTTGAGAAAAGAACCTCAGTATCAAAGTTCATCAACTTTCTTTATAATGAAATTTTATGCCAGGAATTGCCTAATTATAACATTGGTGAGTATCTAATTTGTTTATGTAGTCTCTCATCTATAAATTGGCAATAATACTATCATATAAATCTATCATATAAATCTCTGAAATTATTATGAATCGATTTATGCTATAAAAATATCAGAAAATTACCTGCCTATACCAAATTATTCAATAAAAGTCCAACCAGAAGCATGATGAAATCTTTGAAGCTAAGTTCCTAGTGAATTTAATAGACGATACAACTTTGTAAGGGCAGTTTGTTCCATGCATTCTTTATGAGTTTGATGGCAAAATAAGATCAGAGATGATTTGGTCATAATATTTTTCCAACTAACAAAGCATACCCTAAGTTATTATATAATTATGTAATAAAACTTGCAGAAGATGACAGATGAATTGCTTGTTGCTTAGTCGTTGTGGTGCAAGGACCAATAGAGCCAGCATCAACAGGAAGTAAGCTTATTAAAAAACTATCACAAGGGATGGAGATATAGATATAGTCCAGTGGGCAGGGTGGTTGCTTTGCATGCAGTCAACCACGCTTTTATCCCCAGTGTCCTATATGGTCCTCTGAGTCCTACATAGAGTGATCTCTGAGCTCAGAGTCATGTATAAACCTTGAGCACAGCCGGGGTGGCCCACAAATAAAACTAAACACAAAAAGAAACAGAATCTGAGCCTACATGCTAGATGTGCTCTATCCAAAGCATTTTCCTAAGTCTTACACTCAATTGTGCATTGGACTGTCTTGGAAATAATTTAAAATTGGATCATGGATTTTATGCTACAGATGTTACTTGATTTTATCTAGCATGCACATAGGTCATTGTGATTTCCAAATCTCCCTAGCTGATTTTAATGTGCAAAAAAAATATGAGAAATATTAGATGCCAAGCACTCTCCAGATATTTTAAATTGATAGAAATTGAGTGATCAGCAAGGCTTGAGGTTGAGCTCTTGTTTCTTGTTTATAAGAAAAGTACAAACCAGAGATAATTTTTAACTCCCATTTAGGAGGAAAAGGCCACAAACAGCAATTATGTATGGGCAATTCTCTATGTTTATAGGTAAATATGAACTGACATGTTATTATCAACTCTAACACTGCAAGATTTATTTAGTAAGGAAAAAAGATAAGATAAAATTGCATTTCAAATGAAAATGTAAAAGACTCATCACTTTCCATACAGATACCCACAATACATTTCCCACATATTCCTAGAAGTCTCAATTGGTATGTGAGTTTTAAAAGCCAATTGCATGCTCCCAGTTTACTCACTTTAGCTCTATAAAAGTGAATGCATGTATTTAGCTCTGTGTTTTTCTTGCTCTTGTTACCTTCCACAATTAGATTGCTGCTTAGAATTTTCTCTTTATAAGCATGTTTTATGAAGAGAATGCATAATCATTTCTTGAATCCTTCCCATTAACTGTCTGGCACTTCAGTTTGTTCTTCTCTGACCCAGAGATAACTTCTAGCCTATCTCCCTTGTGGGAAGGATTCACTGAGATAAAAAAAAAAAAGAAAGACTAAAATGCTTTGAAAAGGATAAAGGAGCTTATGGCCAGTGGGACAGAGGAAGTAACCTTGATATTACTCCATTTGTTGAGAGTTAATGTGAGAGGTATTTAGTAGTTTATGTATTTGCCTCTGAAACCCACTGCAATCTTGCAAAGCATTGCCCTTGTTATTTGGACAGGAAGGCTGATACTAGTGAGAAGCAATGACATGCTATGGTTTTGAGATTCAGTAATTTTTTTTAAAAAAGTAAACATTGTGTTATCATGGAGGGTGGAGAGGGAGAAGGTGAAATAGCAGCTTAGTTTTAAGAAGAAAAAGAAAAGATGGAGATGGGTAGTGAAGAGGAAGTTGTTGGATGTACATAGTACTTCAAAGTTTTCAGTGGTAGAAGCCCTTCGCAAACAAGCTAATCCTAGCTCTCACTGCAGGACTCAAAATGTATTTGCCTAAAATGAAAGTAAATGAGTGTTTGAGGGTAAAAATTTACTTGGTGGGAAGCAAGTTTTAGCATATTAGGATAAGACACTTAACTACTAAAATACTTTTATTTTTAAATTTTGGAGGTCTATCCCCAAACACAAATAACTGCAATCTACAATAGCAGTGCTCAGGGGCCCAGAAGCTATGGCCTGTGATAATTAGCCAACCATGCCTCTCACATTCAGTTTTTACATGCAGTGATATAGTTCTGTTCAGATCAGTAGAACTGGGGTCTTTCCAGGCTATGGACTATTGGGGTTCAAAGTCTGACTGCTGAGCTATCTCCCTGTTCCCCAAAATATTATTAAAATGTAAAACAAAGAATCATTTGTTTATGTAATAGAGTTTAATTATTCAAAGGGCAGATATAGATTGTAGGAAGAAATGGTGCATAATGGCAAAAGGAAAACAAAAGCAAAAATAATCTTACTGACTTACTGAACTCTCGGAGATAATCAAAGGAATCGAATATTTGAGGCATGACAAGAGACTATTGTGGTATGAGACTTGCTCTAACTTCACCAGTCTCTCTGGGGTGGCTGTGATTTTAAAGATAATAGTCAATATTCCTGAAGTTAGTGCCAGGCTTTGGAGGAAAAAGACATCTGTTTCCAAGAAATTGTGTTCATCTTGACTTGAACATGTTTCTCTGAAGTACTGATGTTACAGGCTTATATTTTTTTTTCCTGCCTCACCTGGAACTCTTTTAGAGTAGATTTGATTATGGTCTGACCCAACAAACATAGAAATGGAATCATCAGTCAAAAATTATACCACAAAGATAATCATAGAACCAGTTGGTTTCACAGGTCAATTCTGTCAAATAGCTATCCTTTTCAGACAATCTATTTCAAACTCTTTTTAAAAATAGAAGAGGTGAGACTGAAGCAATAACACAGTGGGTTGGGCATTTGTCTTGCATGCAACCAACTCAGGTTCAATCCCCAGCATTCCATATGGTTTCCCAAAACTGCCAGGAGTAATTTCTGAACTCAGAGCCAAGAGTTACCCCAGAGTGCTGCTAGATTTGGTTCAAAACCATAACAAACAAACAAACAAACAAAATATAAAAAAGAAAAGGAGAAAATAATACTGAACTCATTTTTAAGGACAACATATATCTTAATACCAAAGTCAGGCCAAGCAATTACAAGGAAACTGGATAAATATCTCTTATGAATAAAGCACAAAGTTATCAAAAAAGTACTCTCAAGGTATACTCTCAAGTGGCATACTACTGAAGGTATATTATATCATAACCAAATGATATCTATCTATCTATCTATCTATCTATCTATCTATCTATCTATCTATCTATCTATCTATCTATCTATCTATCTATCTATGTTTTTGGATTACACTCGGCAGTGCTCAGGGGTTATTCCTGGCTCCATGCTCAGAAATTGCTCCTGGCAGGCACGAGGGACCATATGGGGCACCGGGATTCGAACCGATGACCTTTTGCATGAAAGGCAAATGCCTTACCTCCATGCTATCTCTCCGGGCCCCACCAAATGATATTTATTATTAACCAATGTAATGGTGACTCAATGTACTAAAAATGGTGACTTGATGTATTAAAAATTAATTTAGGGGTGCTTGCTTCAGCAGCACATATACTGAAATTGGAATGATACGGAGAAGATTAGCATGGCCCCTGCGCAAGGATGACACGCAAATTCGTGAAGCGTTCCATATTTAAATAAAAATTAATTTAGGGGGTCGGAGCACAGTTGCCTTGCATGCAGCCAATTCAGGATGGACGGTGGTTTGAATTCCAGCATCCCATATAGTCATTCATGCTGGTCAGGAGTGATTTCTGAGTGCAGAGCCAGGAGTAACCCCTGAGCACCGCCGGGTGTGACCCAAAAAGCTAAAAAAAATTCAATTTAATACACTATATTCTTAAACTGTGATATCTGATATCAATATCTTAATAATTTTCTCTTAAGCAATAGAGATTATAAAATATGGAATTGTAAATAGCTCCAAATAGCTAAAATAGTTTAAAAAAAGAATCAGAGTTCAAGGACTGACATTTTCTTCTCTCTCTTTATAAAATTCTATTTTATTTTATTTAGGTTTTTGGAGGTGGCACTCAGGGCTTACTCCTGGCTCTGCCCACAGAAATTACTGTTGGCAAGACCATATGGGATGCTGAGAATCAACAAGGGAGCTCAATCAAGACAAACAGTTAATCCTATGGCATGCAGGTAGTCCTACCTGCTGTGTGATCACTCTGGCCCCAAACTAATATTTTCTGATCTCTAAATTTACTACAAAGCTACAAAACTCTGAACGGAAGCAGCAGGTAGTACAGAAAGTACTGTGCTTACCTTGTACATGGCCGACATGGGTTAGATTCCACCACATCCCATATGTTCCCTGAGCGCTGTAAAGAGTGATTGTTTTTTTATCTCAGCATCAGGTTAAAGCCCTAGCTACTGCCAGGTGCAGCCCCATAAACAAACAAACAGAAAAAAGCTACAAAAAATTTGTAAGGAATAGGCAAAAGAATTAATCTAGGAATGAATGGGATGAATTTGAAAAGCTAAAAGTAATCCCCTACATCTATCGTTATTGTTTTTCACAAGGGCTACAGGAAGAATCATTTTTCCAAAAATGATGCTGAGAATTGGAAACTGACAATGAAGAAATGAGTCCACATTAAAACCCCAGGCAAATGAATGAAATTGTACATTTACCTCTCACTAAGGTATGCTAACTCATAGACATAAGGAAGAAAATGAAACATCTGAGCCCAAACTATAAGACATTTTAGAAAAAGAAAACAGGTGTAAATTTTTATTATTGGATATGGCAATATAATTTAAGATAACAAAGTAAAATAAAAAAATTAAAATAGATGTCTATGACTATGAAGCTACACATTTTTATGTATCAAAAGATTGTAAAAAGAGTACACATAAAATGGAGAAAATATTTGCAAATAATTTATATAATAACAACCTAATAAGGGAACTAGAAGGATAGTATTGCAGATAAGGCACTTGGGATTCCATGCAGGGAGCCAGGATTAAACCCTGAGCACAGCCCAAACACTAAAAAAAAAAAAATCAAGAAATTAATGCATGTTGTGTGTATAAACATTGAAAATTCTAAGGAAACTGAATGGAAAGGTCATACATAATATCATTGTCTTCATATAAAATGACTAAAAAAAATAAATTCACAAATCTAGAAAACAGATTTGTGGTTTCCAGGATCAATGAGAAGGAGAATAAAGAGTAAATGTTGGGGGCCGGAATGAGGTAAGGCATTTGCCTCTCATGCAGGTCAGTGGTTTGAATCCTGGCGTCCCATATGGTCCCCTGAGCCTGCCAGGAGCGATTTCTGAGCTTAGAGCCAGGAGTAACCCCTGACCATTGCCGGGTGTGACCCAAAAACAAACAAACAAAAAAGAGTAAATGTTAAATAGTAGGCATAGTGCTCTCATTATAGTGCCAAAAAATTCTCCAAAACGGTAGCCATGAAGATGGTACTATATATGGGGCCCGGGAGATAGCATGGAGGTAGGGCGTTTGCTTTTCATGCAAAAGGTCATCGGTACGAATCCTGGTGCCTCATATGGTCCCCCGTGCCTGCCAGGAGCAATTTCTGAGCATGGAGCCAGGAGTAACCCCTAAGCACTGCCGGGTGTGACCCAAAAACAAACAAACAAACAAACAAAAAGAAGATGGTACTATATAGCAATTGCATTTAATGCTATTGAAACAAATATTTTAATGTGGCTAAAATAGTACATTTATCTAAATAGAAAAGGAGCAAATATAAAAAGTACTAAAAGGAGATTCCATCTCTTTACTTGCCATTAGTTTTCTATCTACTAGTTCTTTTTTTTTAATTATTTATTTTATTGAGGGAGCACTGGTTTTAAAAGTGTAATTATTTTTTTAAATAATTTTTAATATAATTTTTATTTTAATCATATTGGCTTACATATTGTTGACAATCATATTTTAGGTACAAATTAACATAAAATCAGGGGAACTCCCATCACCAAATTGTCCTCTCCACCTCCGTTCCCGTCCTACTTTCCATATCCTCTTCCAACCCCCGGGGTTGCTAAAGCAAGTGGTCCTTTTTGTGTCTAGCTTATTACTTAGTGGTCTTACACCTGTTTGGTCTTGGTTACCCCCTTTTCCCCCCCTAATTGGGAGGCTGGAATAGTTAGTTCAAGTTGTGTGGTTTTGTTTGAAAAAGAGAAAATTAATAACCTGGAGAGAGAGGGAAAAAAATAGAAGAAAAAAAAAGATATAAATAAATAAATAAATAAATAAATAAAGGAATCAAATACTCCGGGAATGGGTGGCTTTCATCCTTTTTAAATATAATATTTGAAGTTTATATTTATTTAAGTTATATATCATATTTATATTAATTAAAACATTTTAAACTATTTTTTGTTGTTTTTATGGGGGGGGGTCACACCCGGCAGCACTCAGGGGTTACTCCTGGCTCTCTGCTCAGAAATCACTCATGGCAAGCTCGGGTGACCATATGGGATGCCAGGGTTTGAACCACCATCCTGCTTGCAAGGCAAATACCTTACCTCCATGCTATCTCTCCAGCCCCTAATTTTTAACTTTTATATTGATTGGATGTTCTGTAATTTATAATACCATTAATACTTTCTCATGCAAATAATTTCAGCTCCACACGATCTCCTTCTTTAATATGTTGAGCTGTAAGAGAATATAAATTCTATAGAAGCACTATGAAATATAGCATGCATTATGTATTGATAATACCTATATTTTACTGTCAACTATATATCCTGGATCTCTCCCCAGATTAATACAAATTATCTTCCTCTCTTATTAATCCCTAGCCCTTTATTCGAAAACACTTGTTCCTTTGTTAACTTACTGAATGTCATTTAACCTCTGAAAAATAAGTCAAACCATTTTGGTGAAAGTATTATCTAAAGCTCCGGTGGCAATCATTTTGCAAGCTATTAGTACATCAAATAAAAAATATGCCTTAAATTCATACAATGTTACACAACCAGAATAAAAGGGAAAGGAAGGAAAAGTTTGTTGTTTTCTGCTTTTTATTTTCAACCTCAGTAACCAGTTCTGCTTCTCATTGAAAGTCTCAAAATTCCAAGTGAGCCCCAAAGCAAAATCAGCCTTCAGAATAAAAATATAAGATGATTTATGGCCTTGTGTTCATTCTTACCTCTCTCTGCCTCTTTCTCTCGTGACCTTTTCACACTTTGCCACAGGAAATGTTTGGATTTGGGGAATAATGGTTGAAAACTCAAACCGTATTTAATCCTATAGAGTAGAATAATAACAGCCATTTTAACATTTTTTTCTGTATCTAATGAAGTGTTTAGGAAAAGAGACACTATAGGACATGCCTCTTTCAGGCTTCAGAATTTCTTACAGGATCTACCCCTAGCCATTATTGCCCCAGTTTTTCAAATTCATCACAGCAAGGTAGGTCAGATTTTACAAGATCCTCAGCACAGCTCTTGCAAGCATCAAAGGAAACCAGTCATTTCTCAGCTCCTTCAGTAATTCGAATAAGAAAAAAAAAGTGGCTAGTAATTGGCTGAAAGGAACACATTCTACTCCAGATTTCAGCAACTATGAAAGACAGTATTTTCTTCACACATATCTTTAGCATAATGGTTGAACAGATGAAAAGGAAGTAAGTTTGCAGAATGTGCCATAGTTAGTCTTGAGTATGATTCAGCAGATTCCTTGGTAGAGATTCTTTGCACCTACAGGTTACATTTCTTATCACTTGGCATGCAAATGCACTTCTCTCTGCGTCTCCTTGTTCTGCTCCAACCTTTATCCTGGCCTTAGTCCAGTCTTGAACCGGAGCTTCTGCATCCACTGGGCATCCTCCTCATGAATTTAAAGATTTTCAGTGTGGACAAAACAAGGAGGTCAGTGAGTGGCAAAAACTGAAAAAGCTTGAACTGAAGACATTCTATGACCTGGAGCTTAACAAATGTTTCTTTCGCTTCTCCCAAGTGTGGGAAAAACCACAAAAATCTTGCACAGAGTTCTGAAGTCTCTCTCCCTCTTGAATCAGTCTATCATCTATCTATCTATCTATCTATCTATCTATCTATCTATCTATCTATCTATCTATCTATCTATCTATCTATCTATCATCTATCAATCATCTATCTATCTATCTATCTCTATCATCTATCCTTTATCTAGCATTATCCATCCATCAATCCAATCATCTATCTGCATTCTATAAAGTTTATATATGAACATATATTTATGCACATATATACATTAGAAATAAATATGAAAAGAGAAAAAGATTTTAAGAAATTGTGACATATGGTGTCTATGAACTTGGAATTCATGCAGTACTGATGTAGTTTGAATAAGGATTTCTGAGGAAACCTCATTTTTTGCTCTTAAAGTCTTCAACTGATTAAATGAAATGCACTTACATTTTCAAAGTTATTCTTTTTTTTTCAGTGAAGCAAGATATTTTTATTTAACAAAAGTTGCTTAGAAAGAGGGAAAAGGTATGTAAGAGGTAACATATGGTTTCTTTGGCATAGAAATAAGTAAGCAAACATAGAGATAAGGAAGCAAGACCTGTGTTCAAGGGAGAATATTAATTTAAAGAGCAAGCCTACTCTTATAATTAGAGGTAATCGATTGTACATGTTAACCAAATGTACCAAAATAGCTTCACGTCATTATCTAGGTTAGCAGTTGATTAAGTAACTATACATTATAGCTTAACAAACAAACAAAAACACACGTAAAGAACCACACATCTCAAAGGCTGGAATGCAACCTTTGAAATGCAGTGTGCTTTGTGTCCAGCCACCCAGCTCAATGATTTCTAGCCTAGGTTCCTTTTTTCATCTGGGCAGAGCTGTTGATCTTTAAAGTTCCAAATTTCGGGACCAGAGAGATAGTAGGGTAGATAAGGCGCTTGTCTTGCACTCAGCTGACCTAGCTGACCCAGACCCCAGCATCCTATATGGTTTCCAGAGTACCACCAGAAGTTATTCCTGAGTGCAGAGTTAGCAGTAACAACTGGCCAATGTTGGCTGTGGCCCTATATACCCTTCCCCCTAAAAAGTTCCAAATTTCCAGACAGTAGAGATAGCCCAGTGGGTAGGGCACTTGCTTTGCATACAGATAAGGCAGGCTTTATCATTGGTACCACATACCTGAGTCCCTCTAGGAATGATCCCTGAATGCAAAGCCAGGAGTCAACTCTGAACATTGCTGTATGTGGCCCCAAACCAATTCATCTGTGTTTATTATGGGTGCAGATTAGATTATTCAGACTTATGATTAAGTTGGATTCTAGAGCCACTGCATGGTAGGCTTGTGTCTGATAACTGGAATGATAATGATTTCCTTTATGTATTAATAAGAAGATTGTGATATGCACGGCTCAGGACAGCAGGATTCATAGTCTAGATCATGTGAATGTTAACCTCAGGAGGTGCATGTAAATAATTTTATCTTAAATAGAGACATAACTTCCATACATACATGCATTTATTCATTTGTTACCCATTACCAAGGCCTTCCTCAGGGGAAGAATTCACATTCAAAACTTCGTTTATTTGAGATCAAAGTATGGCTATCTAAAGCTGTAAATACCTGAGAGCAAGATTACATCCTCTCAGTCATTAACCCCTTACATAAGGTCAGATTTTCCCCAATGCAGACCTTGACAAGATGGCTTAAACACAACCCCAAGACTGCCAGGTCCCTGTTCTGCAACTCTCATCGGTCTGTCAAGTCCAGATGCCGGGGTGGGGCCTCAAGCACACCCAGAGACATTAATTTGTAGTGACTGTCTGCTCAGGACAGAGAGAAAAGGGGAAACTAACTACACCTTTTATTCCTCCAGGAGTCTGAGGCCTGCAGTTGCTGCCCAGAGGTTCTTGAGAGAGGGAGAGTTAGATAGAAATTCACTGGCCAGAGTCAGAAAAGATATAAAAATGATGCAAAGCACGCAGCATTTCTCTGATGCTTTATCTCTGCATTTGCCATACACAC
>PVKC010034364.1:0-13750 GCA_004027635.1 Crocidura indochinensis
ACAGACCTTCAGATCAAAGAACTAGAATTGAAACCAACTTTATGAATAAAAAACAAGGATCAGAGTAACATAGTGGGTAGGGTATTTACCCTAAATCACAGACAGCCTGCATCTCAAAACCAGTCAGTAAAATGGGAAAACTGGTGATAAGAAACTATTACTAACTCATCAAAGTATAGTCTGTTTAGTAGAGAATACTTTCAATGGATCAAGGGAATCAAGCTGATAGATAAAGGCAGATCAGATTATTTTCCAATAAATATAATATATACTGTATAACCATATACCCATTGGTGCATTTAATGCATGTATTTCAGTTGCATGAAGTTAAGATTTTTACAACTTTAAGAATGAATAACAAGGCCAGAGAGCACAGTGGTTGGGCATTTTACTTGTATGTGGCCAACCCAGGATGGACCTGAGTTCAATTCCCGGTATCCCACATGGTCTCCTAAGTCTTCCAGGAGTGATTTCTGAGTACAGAGCCAGGAGTGACTCCTGAGTGCCCCAAAACCAAAAAGAAGAAGGAGAACAAGAGCCAGAGAAATGATATAGCGTGTAGGGTGTTTGCTTTGCATGTGGCCAATCTGGGTTTGATCCTCATATGATTCCCTAAGCATAGCAGAAGTAATTACCAAGTGCTGAGCCAGAAGTAATCCTTGAGTAACACCAGGTGTGACCTCACCTTGCAAAAAAATCCAAACAAACAAAAACTAAAAAAGAATGATGAACAAGTTACTTACATGGCATACATACGGCCTGAAAGCTTCCCACATAATTTGGTCCTAGTTCATAGATGGTTGTAACACTGGAAGGGGGTAGAACTTCTTCTAGAAAATGTGTGGGTCCCAGGCGCCAGACCAGCGATGCGACTTGGCGCTGGGCAGGTGGTGTGCCACTGTACGCATAGACTGAGCTGACCACCGGTGGATTTGCGGAGCCTGAGCCACCAGGAGTGCTGTGAACGTAATGAAGCTGCCAAAAACATGAGACAACTGTAAGCTTAAAGGGGAAAAAAAAGAAACCTTTGCACCAAGGTAACAAATACTTTTATGAATGTTTTCATTATCCCAAGGGTCACACAACTTTATAAATGTTGAAAAAGCACCTAGGTTGCAAATGATGGAGGCAGATCAAGAGTCTGGCACTTTAAGAATTAAGAAGTTGGCAATATATGATCCAGCTCTCTAAATGGAGAAACCCAAATGCCCAGAAAGAAGCATTACAAATACAGGGATACTGGTGTTGCCTGGTTAATCTGGATCTCAAGGTAATAATGCTTCAATAGGCTGCCAGGGTGATACAAAAACAGAGCTTCCTTCTATGGCATTCAAGGACTTTTGAAATGCATTTGTGTTGCTTTTAATGTGAGCTGAGATAAAATCAAGCAATGCAGCTGGAAGCACAGTCTGCAGGGCACTTGCCTTGCAAAACTCAGGCTGACCTGAGTTTAATCCCCAGCATTTAAAATGGTCCCATGAGCACCAACCACCAGGAATGCAGAGCCAGGAGTAACCCCTGTTTACTGCCATGTGTGATCCAAAAAGAAACAAACAAACTCGTTTCTTCTTTTGATATTGTTTGCTCGTGTCCCTTGATGGGACTAATGACATTTCAGTGATTTGCTGTAAGTATGATTTTATTTGGTTCCCAAGACGACAGGTTTTCTTCAGTCCTTAAGGATTTACATGGGTGTGGAGAATGAGGGCAGCACCAACAGGTTAAAATTGGAGTGCAAGTATTAAGAACTTACAGGCTTTACTAGGATGATTCCTGTCTACCTTGCTATGACTGGCAAGATGTACAATGTACTGTAACTCCCACGAAGCTCAGAAACCATGTAAGTATTGAAGACACCTGCTTGGGAGATACTCCTGACATCTGTGCTCCTTACTATGTTTAAAATTACAAACTTCATCCTGGCCCTGTCCTTGGGCACAAACCAGCCACATTTCCTGAAGTGAACAGGCTACAAATGTCCAGTGGACCCTTTCATATAATCACTATTCATATGACCATCTGTCATTTTTGTAGTCATCTGAGAGAGGGTTTTGGTGTCCAGTTCTCTTATATAATGTGAATTCCTTTCATTCAATACCAAAGAATCCTTACAAGAAGAGCACAAAAGCCACCTATGTGCCTTTCTCTTAAGCCATTCACAAACATTTCTGCTGAAACTTTCAGTTGAAAGGTATTACTGATCTTTGGTTACAAGGTAAATATCCCACTGACTGTTTTCTCAAAGCACCCAGATTTCAGATGATACTACTATATATATTGAAGAAAAATTTCCGGTGTCACTAATAATATGTGTGAAGACCAACGTGTGATCTAAAATTGATTTCTAAAAACTTCTTAGAGGAAGAGTGATGGTGATAATATAAATTAATAATAAATCTCATATATCATAGTTACAAAAACTGAAGATATTCTTACTTTCACCAATGCTGAAATTACAAAAATAAATATCAAATGGAAATATCAAATGCAATCATGTATGCAAAGAAAATAAAAGGCAATTTCCGGAGTACACTGTAAGGCTCATGACAGGGTAGCACATTAATTCAAAAAAGGACAAACACTTCAACTATAAGAAATGGATGGTTGGTGTGGAGACAGTACAGCAAGTAGCGTGCACACCAAGTATGCCTCAAACCCAGGTCCAAATTCATGGTACCCCATGGTCCTTCAAGCACTGCTAGGCACACTACCTGTAGACCCCAGCACTGCTGCCCAGGCAGTACTGCATTCTTTGGGCCTGTACACTGAGCCTCAGGCCCAGTTGGCCAAGAATCTTTGGTGAAATAAAGAGAGGTATTAGGCTAGTGAGAAAGTACATAAGTTAAAGGCTGGCTGAGTTGCAAAAAACCCAGTTTGATCACCAGCATCACCAGTCCTGGGACACCAATAGGCACAGAGCCAGGAATAACCCCTGACCACTAGCAGTTGTGGTGCCAAGACCCCCACCCCCAATACTATCTTCTTTTAGAAATAAAAGAATTTTAAGAATTTTCTTGCTGGTTTCTACAGAAACCATCTAGCAACATTCAATAATTTCTCGATTGTCTTCTGGCTACTTCAATTTGCTTTCCTCTCATCTGAATTCTATAGCATATCCATCGAGAGTACTATTTATATACTCATCCAGTAAACAATAATGGAACATCTACTATTACCACAGGCTCATGTGAGATGAAAAAAAAAGTTGAGTAAAAATAATTGAAATTCTAAGATCAAATATTCATATACAGAATCATATACAGTAAGAAGAGATAAAATTGGGAATCTGGGTATCTGGTATCATTCAACTAACTCCTTCACTTAGCAATAAGTAAGAAACCCCTTTTTTGGACTGATACCCAACAGCTCTCAGCTGCTACTCCTGATTTTACAACAAGACTTTGCAGTTAGTAGTGTTCAGAAGACTGGGCCTTACACATGTAAGACATGTACTCTGGCCTTTGGCTATTTCTCCTTTCCTTTCCACTAACTTCTTAAGCAACCTAAAATTTCCCCTTTTTTTTTTTTTGTTTGTTTTTTTTTTGGCTACACTCGGTGAGGCTCAGGGGTTATCCTGGCCATGTGCTCAGAAATTGCTCCTGGCTTGGGGAACTATATGGGACAGAATCGAGGTCTGTCCTGGGTCAGCCACAAGTGCCCTACCACTGCACTGTCACTGTGGCCCCTGAATTTTCCTGATTTCTATTATTTTCTATGTGCATGATATGAATGAGCTTGTCACATTCATTTAATATAGTTGTCAATGCATGCTGGAGGTTAATTGAAGATTAAAGCAGCAAATAAGGCATACCTTTGTAAACACAAACATACACACACACTCTTAATCCCCACCCCCCATCCCCGCCCCACAAAACTCTCTGTGGCAGAGAGGTTGCGTTGCAAGGGCTCACCTTCACAGTGTTGACTAGCTGGCCATCGATGTATAGGGCCGCAGTGCTGTTTTTAAGCATGCCTTTACTCATGACCAGAACCAGGTGGTGCCACTGTCCCTCCACTATAAGTTCTCCACAGCGAAAGCGAGCACAGCACGGGAGAATCTCATAAAAAGATGATTCTTCGCTAAAATCATCAACTAAAATAAAGGTAAGACAACAATCAATTTTTCTCCAAAATAATCCTCCTTATGACATGCATATCTAGATCCTGATCTTTGCTAAAATAATCTGAAAAGGATGGAAATGAATATGTCCTATACAATTTTTTATAATGTTATCTTTGGTGAAAAGTTAAAACTAAGAAATATTCTTGTTTTCTTTTGCTCAAAACACATATAATTGCAAATCAAAAGTTTTAGTAATAAAAGGTAGACAAAAATTACAGTAGACATTAACAAAAGGCTAGTGAATTACAATCTATAAAGGTCTATTATAAATTGTCCTTTAAATTTCTTGTCTGAATTGCATTTGACTACACTACTTGATAACAAGCAAGAAAGTTAAAATTGTTATTCACTTTATACATACATAATACACAACACATATATATATATATACATACTTTCCTCAATGACATAATGACAACTATAAGCCCAGGCAAGATAGAAGTGGCTTAAGTAGAAAGGCATTTGATGTTGTTTCACTTGAAAACACGGGCTATTGGGGGAGCGGGCGGTGGCGCTGGAGGTAAGGTGCCTGCTTTGCGTGCGCTAGCCTAGGATGGACCACAGTTCGATTGCCCGGTTCCCATATGGTCCCCCAAGCCAGGAGCGACTTCTGAGCGCATAACCAGGAGTAACCCCTGAGCGTCACCGGGTGTGGCCCAAAAACCAAAAGAAAAAAAAAGAAAAGAAAACACGGGCTATTTACTAGTAATCTAAGTCACTTCAAGCCTCTATTCTTTCTCCTAGCAAATTGAGAGATCAGGCTAAGTGATCATGGGTTAACACAATTTAACATTACAGTCAAGCTATTAAAATGATTAAAGCTGGGGCCCGGGAGATAGCATGGAGGTAAGGCGTTTGCCTTTCATGCAAAAGGTCATCAGTTCGAATCCCGGTGCCCCATATGGTCCCCTATGCCTGTCAGGAGCAATTTCTGAGCATGGAGCCAGGAGTAACCCCTGAGCACTGCCGGGTGTGACCCAAAAACAAAACAAAACAAAAAATGATTAAAGCTAATAAAATTAAGCTATTCAGCCTTTTGGGGACAGAGCAATAGTACAGTGGATAGGGCATTGTAACCAACCTGAGTTCAATCCCCAGTACCCCACATATTAATCCAAGATGCCAGATGTGAATCCTGACAATAGAGCCACAAGTAAGCCCTGAGAAAATTGGGTATGGTTCAAAACAAACAAAATTAAAATTGATACACTTTTTCTAGGAAGTCAAGTAAGGGCAATAAGGAGAAAACTATGCATGAAAAACTTATTCTTTCCTTGTCCATCAAAAATAAAAGTAAAAAAAATAGCTAAGTTTTGGGGCCGGAGCAGTGACGCAAGCAGTACGGTATCTGCCTTGCCCACACTAGCTTAAGAAGAACCACAGTTTGATCCCAGCGTCCCATATGGTCCCCCGAGCCAGGAGCGATTTTGAATGCATAGCCAGGAGTAACCCCTGAGCATCACCATGTGTGGCCCCAAAACCAAACCAAAACAAACAAACAAACAAAAAATAGCTGTTTTACCATATAATTCCAAAGCAGACTCACTGTTTCCTAATAAAAAAAAATGCAAGTCTGCACACTAGAAAGTTGAAATTAAATGAGCTCAAATATCAACATTTACTTGGAATCTTGAGATATCTGCATATACTACAATACTAATTATATTTTCAATAGCTATTTGGAATACATATCTGTTTCTGTTAACAAGTTAAGACTATCACAAATTCATAACATATACGTAAGTTAAATATGGAATCAAGTAAACCAGGCAAAAACCTGTCTTTGCACAGAAAGCAAATTAAGGCAGATTAAGATCTGGCTGAAACGAAGAAAAATTCCTATCCCTTCCCTAATTGATAGACAAAATCTATTCTAGGATTGAAGATATGCCTCAAAAAACTTTCCACTTTTTTTTTTTTAGGGTTTGGGGTAGCATATCCAATGGTGATTATAGCTTACTCCAAGCTCTGTATTTAAGGATCCTTCCTGGGACAGTGCTCTGGGTACCAAATGTGGTGCTGGGAATCGAACCTTGGATGCCTGTGTGCAAGGCAACTGGATATTGCCACGAAACAAATTTTCCAACTTGATCCTGCACCAATTACTTCAAGACTGCTCGGACTGCCTCTCGAACTCAGCCAATCCAAGCAGGCTTTTTATCCATGCCAATTAGACAATGTTCTGTACCTGAATCTACACTGTAAAAAGCATGCTCAGATTGGCCAGAGTCAGAGAGGAAGTCTATTGCAGTATAACCTTTGAACTTTTGCTTATTGTAATTGGCTCACTGTGGTACATACAGTTGCACAACAGGGACATTCTATCTTATACAGTGAATATAGGCCTAAACCTATGCTTTAACTGTAAAATTAGGGCTTATAAGTCAGAAAATACGGTAATTTTCATTTGAAGTATTTCATTTCATTTCAGTGGTACTTAGGGATCATTTCTGGTGTGCTCAAGGGACTTCTAGGATGCTCAGGACCAATTCTAGGTTGGCCACACAAAAGATAAGTGTTATACATACTATGCTATCTTTCTAGTTTTTCCCACTATTCTATCTTTTCAACCACATATCAACTTTGTACTTTGTACATGAATTCCCATTCTTTCTAAATACTCCACTGTCTTTCTTTTTCCCTTCAGTATATCTACACTTTCTTTTTCTTCTCTAACAGTAATTGTTATGTTTTATAAATCAGTGCTTCTCAAACTTAATTAGCTGATTTCCCTATCCTTTGTTACCCCATTACTTTCACCCATTACCCATTGAGAATCACCCTTTTAAGCAAATAGCAAAATATGCCTCTCCTTTGACCCTGAGGCTACCTACCGCCCAGCATGTGGGAGCATTCTGCACCCTCCAGAGGGCAGTCTCGCCCACATCAAGAAACGCAGTATGTGTTTACTACTTGCACTCTTTAGGTAGCAGGAAGCCTCAATTGTGTGTGGGAAGGTTATAGAGCTAGTAGGGAAGACAGACAATAACATAATGAAGAATTAGAATCTCTTAAGTCTAGATGGATAATAAGAAATATTAAACAAAAAAAGGAAATATTAAACAAGAGCTATACCACCGAGCAAGGGATAAGAAATGCGAGAAACATGAAGGAAGAATAATATAGATAAGACAGTGGAAATAGTGGAAGTGGTAGGATTTTCAAAGCTGACATACACTTTTAAGCTAGACCAAATGGCAATAAGTTATTATTCAACAACACAGAAAAATTAGAGATTCATGTTTTATGAATAAGCACCATTAGAGTCTAAGTTGTTTAGAAGGACATTATTCATACTCATCTGTCTAATATACAATTAAAAGTAAGAGGACAAAACATGGGCCACAGTAAAAATGTCTTTTATTTCTAGGGAGAAGAGATAGTACAGTTGTTTGCCTTGCACACATGGCGAACCTAGGCACAATACCTGACATCCCAAATGGCTTCCCAAGCACAATAAGTGATTCCAGGAGTGGCCTCTGAGCACTGCTGTGTACAGTGCCTCAAAAGAAACAAAAATAAAAGTTTGATTCCATGATTAGGAAGATATTGAGTTATGAGCAAAAGTACAGAGTTATGGTGCTGGTCTTGCATGTGACAGACCTAGAATTGGTCTCTGGCACCACATAGAGTCCTCCCAACACCAGGAGTGATCCCTGAGTACAGAGCCAGGAGAAGTAAGCCATGATTATCATTAAGTGCACCTCACACCCCATCTCCTACTTTTGATTTCAGAGTTTGAATAATAAAAAGAAGTAAAACTGGGGGTCGGGCGGTGGCGCTGGAGGTAAGGTGCCTGCCTTGCCTGCGCTAACCTAAGACGGACCGCGGTTCGATCCCCCGATTCCCCCATATGGTCCCCATGTCTGTCAGGAGCGACTTCTGAGCGAATAGCCAGGAGTAACCCCTGAGCGTCACCGGGTGTGACCCAGAAACCAAAAACAAACAAACAAACAAAAAAGTGGTAAAACTTATCATTATTTTCTCTCTCATAAAGAATTAAGGTGAGTAAAAAGACTAAATGTGGCATCTTGTTTAATTAGATGAGTAATTCAAAGTGAAGAAATTCAAACTGAAGAAAAAGCTCTTAAGAAAAATGGCAAATGAGAGGTCAGAGAAATAGTAAAACTACAAGAGAATATTATGTCAACTGGTGGGTAATATTAGACACAGTTTAAATTAGGAGAAAATACCAATGGGATCACATGCTATAAAAGTAACAAATAAAATGTTCTCCCAGGAATTTTAAAGCATTTACTGTTCTGAAGCCTAACTCTGCTGAGCATTAATGAAAATACAAAGAAGCTTTAAAATCTATTATGAATTAGCACTCATGTCCAATTAATATTTGAAACTGAGCAGATGAGAAGCAATATAATTTTTTTAATCAAAAGAACAAAATGACAGAAAAAAGAAGTAATCTGGAGCCAGTTAGACAGCACAGCAGGGAAGATGCCAGCCTTGAACACAGCTAACTTAAACTTGATCCTTGAGCAAAGGACCAGAAGCTGCCACCCACTCCCAACACATCCACAAACATACATACACACACAATTAAATACAAATACTATACTCAGAGAGAATGCAATGAATTAGCTGAGATTTATACTTTATGTTACTTAAAACATTTATTTTAGAGAGAATTCATTAAAGCCTCGAGCTGAAGTTTTACTGTACAACAATGCAATGCTATGGAATTTTAAGAGAATTAGGATTATAAAACATGCACTATATCTTGAAAGTAAACAATGAATACAATAATTGAAATGTTATTGTGTCTACCAAAAAATGACACATATGGTAGGCAGGTGCTCAATGAATATTCATAAACTAAGAAGAATTCACAGCCAATGAAAATCCTTACTGAAATGTATCAAACAATCTGCTTTCATAGGAAGAAAAGCTGTGACTCCTTGGCATCTGAGATGAATCCTTATATTTCGGAACTCTCCCTACTGTTGTGTCCATAAATCACCCTTAAAAAGTATCTTAAATATCACCAATGAACAAGGTGTAAGGTTTCATATGACCTGTTCTATGATATTATCATTTAGGTTGCAGAAGAATTAACAGCTAAAACCTAAGAATTGAACATTAAAGTGAAGTTTGAGGGTACAGCAGTAAGGGTACTTGCCTTATGTATAGCCAGCCCAGGCTCTATCCCTAGCATCCCAGAAGGTTGCCCCAACCCACCAGGAATGAACCCTGAGCAGAGAGCCAAGAAAAGTAAGCTACGAGTACTGAAATGCATTGCCCAAAACCAGTCAGAACAAACAAAAATGGAAACAAAAATAAAGGTTGATAATTTTAGATGTGCAAAAGAGAATGAAGAGAAAGACTGACCATAGTTTTGCAGCAATTCCTCTTTAGTAGACACAATTAGTGATCTGTCCTTGGCTGACAGCAGGATGGCAAGGCACACAAAATGTTGCTCAGAAGAATTTGCTCGGCGAACAACAGTAAGAAGTCTGACAGGATGATTATTTGGAGCAGAACTAAAATGTTCAATACAAAACCAGCTAGAGTAGCTTAGGCCAGATGGAGGGGGAAAGAATCTTTCACCTAAAGTTAAAAACAAAAGAAAAAATAATAAGTGCATGAGTGTGTGCTGACTCAAATTCACATTTAAAAAAACCAAGGAAAAACATAAACTGAGTAAGATGCACTCTATTAAAAAAAAAAATCATCACATAAGCAAAGCTATATTTACCAGAACCAATTCCGCTGACCACAGCCCCGTCAGTGAGGCCTGTTGTGACTGCATTATTTGTAGGAGCGTTATGAGGGGCCAAACTGGGCAGGAACAGGCAGCTATTAGAAGGAAAAGGCAACACACATGTTAAAGATCAGCTGTTCCCTTATCACTATGCCCTTACCCAGGAAATGAACTGCCAACACTACAGGCAACTGAAGATAGCATGCAATAAATGTGGTTGAAGTCTCAGAAAGATGTTCTTGTCTAATTATGTGTGAAAATTAAAACATCTACTTGATGATTTTCCAAGAACATTATTTTTTGTAAAAATATTTTTCAAAGTCAAAAAATAATCAGTATGTGAAGGGGCAGTGCAGTAGCACAGTGGTAGGGCATTTTGCCTTGTAGGTGGTTAATCTAGGATGAACACTGGTTCAATCCTCTGGCATCCCATATGGTCCCTCTCTAGCCAGGAGCAATTTCTGAGTGCAGAGTCAGGAGTGACCCCTGAGCACCTCCAGGTGTGGACCCCCAAAACAAAACAAATCAGTATCTGGTAAAACAGAGGAATTTCATCACCTCAGAAAAATTCTCTTCTGCCCCTTCTGTTTTATTGAGTTACTCTGCCATATTACCACTGTTTTAGTTTGTTTTACCTATTCCGAAGTATGTTTGAATCTACTGTTTGATAGTAAGAAAGGAAAGCATGCTTAAAATACAATCTGAATGTTAGGTAGATAAAAAATTCCACAATCAACTAGTACAGACATAGGTCTTCTTAAAAGTCATGTAAATTTCTACACTGATGAACTTTACGAATTATTCTAGATTCTCCATAAACAATTTGTTTGTGGGCCAATCCAAGCAGTGTTCAAGAGTTATTCTTGGAGTGCTGTTCATTGTTCATTGCTCAGAGGTCAGTCTGCAATGTCTGCAATGCTCAAAAAAATAAGTAGTGCTGGGGGGTGGGGGGGATGGCCAAACCTAGGTCAAACCTAGGTCTGCGGTCCTTTGCAATGTCTTCTTGGCCATCATATAGTGAACTACCGTCTTTTTATGCCAATGAAAATTATGCCTTTTGATATGATTGTCACTGAATAATTTACAACATTTATTTGAAGAAAAAGATTACAAAATCCAAACAGTTTTTGCCTGCAATGTGTCAATTTATATTTACCAAACCTGGATTTGGCAAATATTTTCCAGCAAGGGCTAGATTGTAAATATTTTAGACTCTGTATATCAGATGGTCTCTATTACAACAATTCAACTCTGCCACTTTAGCACTATAACACTATATTCATAAATATATACTATGTATATTTAAACAAATGTGCTTTTTGATGTGTCAAAATTATGCTTTATTTAAAAATATTATAAAAAACAGATTTTAGCAATTGGTCTTAGACTGACTCTTATACTAAACTGGTGTATTTAGAATAATTAAAAACAATAAAGTTGCAAAATATTAAACAAACAAGTTTATTTAATTTGAAAACAAATACTTGAGGATAATGTAGCATATAATTTAAAACCTTTGCATCAAGAAGATTTAAATCAAAAACAATTTGCCAAAGGCAAGGACGTGATATAAAGTAATACATTAAGACTTGGCCACCTTTCAAATTCCTTACCCAAACCCTTCCAGGGATGTGTCAAATTCAACAAAAGCTGGAGTAACTGATGGCCCATGGAGTCTGATATCATGTGGAGTTGTCATGGAAACCAGACACTTCACCCTGGTCAGGGGCACTGTGCTTCCTTCAACAGATTTTACCAGGCTCTTGCTTATCCGGTAATGGTTATCTTCGTTTAAGCTGAAAACATTATCAGAACCCAGACCTTCCATGGATGTGATCATACTACCTGTAAGTCAAGGAAATCACTTGGGAAAAATATCATGTGGATCACTCAAATAGTTACTTCATTGTTATTATTAGTTTAGCTTGGGGGACACATTTGGTGGTGCTCAAAAGACACTCTCAGCTCTGTGCACAGGGGCTGTGCTTTCCTGGTGGTGGCTGGGGTAAACATGGAATACAGAGATGCAATCCAGAGCCTCCCACATGTAAAACAAGTATTCTACCACCATACTAGATCCTGGCCTTGAAAATAATGACAACCTTACAACACTGATTTATGTTTATTATTCTCCTTGAACTTTAATATGCAATAGTTTTATTTTCAACACCAAATCAAATGTTCTTTAAATGTTATCTGTGCTTTCATTTTAATTACTTACTAAAGTAACATCTACATAGAAAAAAAAACCTGAAAACTATAGAACATAAATAAAAAATCATAAAAATAATAGGGTAAGTCACTTATTTGCCTTCCACATACCCATCAGGGATCACATATAGTTCCAGAACCATACTTGGTTCCCCTGGGCCTTGATAGGAGTGATCCCTGAGCATAGAACCAAGAGTAAAACCTGAGCAAAACCAAAATCAAAGTCACCAATAATCACTATTGAAATGACTGTTACCATGTCATTTAATTACCAAGGATAATTAATGATGTTTGTAGAAAGTTCTACTTATATTTCATAAGATAGCTATCATTTTTTTTTTTTTGGTTTTTGGGCCACACCCAATGACGCTCAGGGGTTACTCCTGGCTATGAGCTCAGAAGTCGCTCCTGGCAGGCACAGGGGACCATATGGGAACCGGGGGATCGAACCGTGGTCCGTCCTAGGCAAGGCAGCAGGCACCTTACCTCCTGCGCCACCTCCCGGCTCCCAAGATAGCTATCATTAAGAAAAGAATTTATGAACACTGGAATGGAAAGAAATAGGTCATTTTTCTGATAAGGAAAAATATCAGAAAAACAGTAATAACTTGTGTCCCCATTTTTTTCATTTATAGTTCTTCTGTTACTACAATCAGAATTAAGTATGTGATCATAAAAATAACTGAATTAGAAAATACCAACATACATGTAATAGGATCATTTTCAAGAATGAGAAATATTTCAACAGATTTTCAGATATATTTCAAATGTAATAAAGGAACTATTTTATCTTGACAGTTCACAAATGTAACTGTTTCTCATTTAAATGTGCTTAGAGCAGAAATCTAATCACAAAGTTTTTTCAATATTCTCTTAGCAAAAGGAACTATTTTACCATTCTTTGCAAAGGAAATAATAACTAAATCTTAAGGTATTGTGTAAAATACAAAAACAACATAAAAGATGTTTCTAGGGGATGTACAGTCATTGATATAAAAAACTTTGTTTTCCAACAAAATGTTGGCACTTGAAAGCTCTACTTTTCCAATACACTTTAATTAACAATCATGTATCACTAATTTGCAGAAGGAAAATAAAAGGAAGTCTAATATAATGGCTGAAAACTATGCAGTAGCTGCTATCTTCACAGTCAAGGGTAGAAACTGATTGCTCACTATGTGCTTTTCTGGAGGCCATTCAAGAGGAGGAAGAGGAGAGAAGAAACAACTAACCTACACAACTTAACAACTAGCTTTGAAACTCACTGCTGAGCTCTGTGCTGCAAATGTTCTCTCTGTTCTACGACCCCCAGCACCCCCCAGGCACAGGAACTGTAGGCAGGCTGAAGGCAGGATCTGAATTCAGGGAACTTTCTTCCTCCCCTCATCATGGTTCTGTCAGCTTAATGCAAATTTCTCCAAGGAGGATCTTCCTCATCAATACTACTGGATACATCTCTACAAATTAGCTCTCTCCTACTTTGCTAGTAGTGTTGGTTTCAAAGATATTATTTTCGGGGCCCGGGAGATAGCATGGAGGTAAGGCGTCTACCTTTCATGCAAAAGGTCATTGGTTCGAGTCCTGGTGCCCCATATGGTCCCCCGTGCCTGCCAGGAGCAATTTCTGAGCATGGAGCCAGGAGTAACCCCTGAGCACTGCCAGGTGGGACCCAAAAACCAAAAAAAAAAAAAAAAAAAAAA
>PVKC010034365.1:0-13723 GCA_004027635.1 Crocidura indochinensis
AATATATAGCTCTCAAAGCTAGGGTGTGGGAGCTTTGGATTCTAAATTTGTGAAATAACATAAAGCTAGGTGTGATAGTTCTAGATCTGGATTTCAGTACTGGTTCTATTACTAAATGTTCACTAGGACTTAATATCTGTTCTAATCTCTCTGCATCTAAAAGTGGAAATAATATGACTAACCCTCTTTGCTATAGTTGGTTTCCTAATAAAGCTGACTCTGATTTGGAAAATAGTGGGTATAAAAGGGATCAAATGAGGTAATATTTGATAGAGTGAGAAATTGTACCTTGACACAGAAAGTGGCTGTGGCTTTAGTTAAGCAGCTCTGGTTTTCGTTGAACATATCTCAATATATTTCTTGGAAAATAAATTCTGCATCTACAGTTGAGACAAATTAATAGAAAAAATATTTTAAAAAAAGGCACAGAGAGAAAATGCATCAGTTTAGAGTCAAGAAAGTATAACTTGGATCCAGGAATGTGACTCAGCTGTAGAACACGTTCTTCACATACCTAAGACTCTGGGTTTAAACCCCAGCACTTCACATAAAGTTATGCAAATGAACTTTCTCAATTAACAAATTAAAACAGAAAATATATGGCTAAATATTTTTTTAGAAAGTAGGAAATATGACATTGGTAAGGTCATAAAACTAGAAAGAAAATTTAGGCAGGGCTAATTAATATATACAAGTATATATATTTTCCCTCTTTTTGTTTTGTTAGAAGGAGTGCACTCAGAGATGCTCAGGGGTTACTAATAGCTCTGCACTCAGAAATTAGTTCTGATGGTAAACCATATGAAATGACAGGGCTCACCCCAGATTGAACACCTGCAAGGCAAGTGTTCTATCTGTTGTAATATTGCCCCAGCTCTTTTTTTCTATTTAAAAAAAATTAATACATTTTAATTAAGGTACTATGTTTTACGCTTTGGTTTTGTTGTTGTTTGTTTGTTTGGGGTCACACCTGGCAGCTCTCAGAGGTTACTTTTGCCTCTTCGCTCAGAAATCTCTCCTGGCAGGCTCAAGGAACCATATGGAATGCCGGGACTCAAACCAGACTCTGTCTGGGGTTGGCAACATGCAAGGCAAACGTCCTACCACTGTATTAAAAGAGTATTCCTCTTTTTTTTATTTTTTTATTTGTAGTTATGAGAACAAAGATACAAAGAAAGAGGGTAAGGTAAGGTTACAGTGGAAGGATAGTCACCCATAGGCAGAGGAAAGGCTGAGCGTATGACTGCTGTTGTTTTGCTTTGTTTTGTTTTTTTTTAAGGACTCTGGGTGCTCAAGGAAGCTGGTCTCCAGATTCGCCTTGGTCTTAGCAGTGCCTTGGTCTTAGCAGCTGGGTGGAAGAGGCGGAAGCTGGTCCCCAGAGATGCTTTGGTCTTTAGTGGCTCAGGGTTTCCTCGGTGTAGCAGCTCAGCGGCAAAGAGGTTGGGAAGGGCCGAGCGCACACCTGCTGGTATTTCTTACAAAGTACTGAATTGGAATTCAATGGTTATAAGGCGAGCGCAGCCGCAGAACGAAGCGGAGCAGCTGGGCTTTTTGGTTGAGGGTCTTGGAGCGTTTGCAGTCTTAGGTGCTTGCTGGCCAGGTGAGCAGAGAAGAAAGAGAAAGGAGTAGGCCGCATGGTTGGCGTCTTTATAAGTCTCTGGGCTCCCAATCACCAGGCAGGTTGGGCCCCACGTGCGTTGGGCGGATCATTACCGAGGGTGGGTCCCAGGGCATTTGCTGTCTTAGGTGCTTGTTGGCCCGGTAAGCAGAGAAGAAAAAGGCGTATTCCTCTTTTTTTTTTTACTACATTTTACAAAGTTATTCATAGTTGAGTTTTAAGTGAATAATATTATCAATCCTACCAACCTCTGATGTTGACTTCACTCCACCAGTATTTCCAGGTTGCCTCCCTTACACCAGCCTACCTGACTCCTTGATTAGCACATCTGTAAGCTCACTTGTAGTTTGGAACTCATGTTTGCAGTGTTGCTGACTCCATTGTATATACATATTTCACCACTATACCACGAATGTACCTGAGACTCATGACTCCTCCCACCTACTTCTCGTTTCCCAACATTATTTTTCCTTTTTCATCGTTCTCATTTCTAGAGTAAGGGTAACCTCAATATCTAGTGAGTATTCTGAGAATTCTAGTTTTCTTATGAGTATTTTCCCATAGAGACTTCTGTTTTCTCTAAGCATCAGACAGATAAATGAAGAATAAAATATACTTTATTTTAGAGTTAGATGTTTAACCTGTCTTGGTATATTCATAGCAGTTAGGTTTGATTCTCATAAAATCCAAATTTCTAAAGCCTAAGAATACCTAAAAAGTTGATTTACACTTCATTTAAGCCAATATGTAAGGCACCATCTCATATTGTCTCTGAAGTCTATCAGGAGTGATTGAACATTAGTCTCAGAACCAGGAGTAAACCTTGAGCACCACCAGATGTGCTACCCCTCCCCAAACAAACAAACAAATAATAGAACAATAACAAAAATCAATGAAAATGCCATCTTGGATCTAGGAACAGAGGAAAATAGAGAACAAAGTAACACCCCCAAGGTAAGAAATACCGGAGGCTCTGGCTGATATATCTAAAGGTGAACTGTCCCTGTGGACGTAGGTATAGAGAACAGGGTGGTAGGTTGAGTCATACAAATTCATGAAGTATACCTTCAGATGTTCTCACAGTATGTGATTAGGGGTCACAGGGAGATACAGTTCAGCAAATAGGGTGTTTGCCTTAGAGTAAGTGCTTGCCTAATTCATTCCAAATGCCCTGGGTGGAAGGAATAGAGGAATCATTTGAATTATATAGGGGCACTTTAGGTTCCTTTATGAGGTCTGTCTTCAGGGAAAACTGGTTCTAGCTCAAAGAGCCTAATCTGCTGGAGTTTACTCAAACCAAATAGATTTGAAGGAAGAGGCATATTTCTTTGTATTGTTCTCTTATTGTGATTCACAAACAGGGTTGTGATAAGAGGCACAGAGTAGATCTATTTGACACCATTTTTTCCATAGGCATATATTCTTTTCATGTGTTAGGAAACATTATTTTCCTGCAGTTCTTTCAATATTTTCCCAAAGTTTTATTATCATTTTTATAGTAATCTATATCTGTGATGTTGCCATTGCAGTTTTTTTGGGCAAAAGGTGTCATGAACCACATCTATATATGACTGTGAAGTTATGGACAGAGAGATGGGAACATGAGTAGAGCATTTAATTTACACTACCCAACCCAGGTTATATCCCTAGCATGATCTTCAGAGCAAGTCCAGAAGAGATGTCCAGAGTGGAGAGCCAGAAGTAATTCCTGAACATTGGTGAGTGTGGTCCAAAAATAAACAAAAAGACTATGAACTTGATGGATAAATGTATATATTCTCTTGGGGATCATACTCAGCTGTGCTCAGTGATTGCTCCTGATCAAGGGTTGAGCACAGGTCAGCTGTATGAAGAGTGTTAACCATTGTGTTATCTCCCTCTTGTGTATATCTCCCTCTAGTGTATATTCTTCACTATTGTGTATATTTTAATTTCTCCATCAACTGATAATTGCCCTGTCTCCTCCCTCTGTACTTTCCTATTCTCTAATGAGGTCAGAAACAGTGGCCTCTGAGTGTTCAAGAGAAGAGCCAAAGTCTCTCATTTTCAATCAAAAGCCAACATGATGAAGTTCAGAGAAGATGCTGTGTTGAAAGCTGAAATCAGCTGATAGCTGAGTCCCTTCTGCTGTTAACCAAGTTGTAAGTGCAGAGGAAAAGTTCTTGAAGAAAATTTGTAAGTGCCACTCTAGTGAACACAGAAATGATAGGAAAGTGAGAACAGGTTTGTTGATAGAAGCTTTAAGTGTGCTGGATGGAGGATTAAACCAGCCACAATATTCCCTAAGTAAACTTAATCCAGATGAAGACTAACTCTCTTCAATTCTATAAAGAGTAGAAAAAGTGTGGAAGTAAAGGTTGAAAGCAATAAAGTGTACCAGGCTTACAAAATGAAATCTTCTCATGACATTAAAGTACAGGGTGAAGTGTCAATATTCAAACTGCAATATTGACAAAGTTTTATTGACAAGCTGATCCTAACATTTAGAGAAAGAAAAAAAAAGAATAATCGACACAATATTGAAGTCTTGGAGTGAAGTTAGAGGACTGAAATTGGGGCCAGGGAAGTAGCACAGTGGTAGAGTGTTTGCCTTGCACTTGGCTGACCCAGGATGGACCTGGGTTCAAACCTCAGCATCCTATATGCTCCTTGAGCCAGGAGTGATTTCTGAGCACAGAGCTGGGAGTAATCCCTGAGTGTTGCCAGCTGTGGCCCAAAAATCAAGAAAATATAGATGGGGCCGGAGCGAGGAGCCATAGCACAGAGATATGGAGTTTGCCTTCATGTGGCCAACCTGAACCAGACCCCGGGTTCGATTCCTGGCATCCCATATGTTCCCCGGAGCCAAGTAGTAACCCCTAGAAGACACCTGGTGTGACCCAAAAACAAAACAGAACTAAGCAAAGCAAATAAAAATAAATAATTACTATATTATTTATATATATATATATATATATATACGAGAGAGGACTGAAAATACCTGAATTCAAGATTTACTGTACAGCTAGTATAATGAATCTGTGTGTATTGATGAAAATAAACAAAAATAGATCAGTGGAATCAAAGCAATCCAGATATAGACCCTTTCTAAATAAAGTCAGCTGATCTTAGACAAAGGAGTAAAAGAAACAAACTAGAAAGAAGATAGTCTTTGAAATTAACTCAAAACTAATATCACAGACCTAACTGTGCAATAAAGTACAAAACTCCTTGAAAATAATGTAGAAAAACTAAATTGTCTTATGAGTTTTAAGATTAAACACCAATGGCATGATTCATAGGAGAAACGATAGATAACTGTAACTTTATTTCAGTGAAATTAAAAAACAAAACCTCAGCAAAAATAATATCAAATAGTATTAAAGACCTAAAGACTGGGAGAAAATAATCACTTATGACATGTCTGATAAAGGGCTGTCTCAAATATGAACAGTGAACTATTTTTTTGGGTTGGACCATAAACAGCAGTGCTTAGTGCTTACTCCTCAGTCTGTGCTCAGAGAACATTTCCAGCAGGTTCAAGAGACTTGATAAGATTCCAGGAATGGATCAGATCAGTTGTATGCAAAACAAGTGCCATCCACTCTGTACTTTTACTTTGGTTCCATAAATATTTTAATATAGTTTCAATATCATTATCGTCTCAGAAACAGGTTAACGTAATAAAATATAAAGGAAAATCTTAAACAAAATATTAAAATAAGTGTGTAGATTATAGATTTTCTTCACTGTACACTTCCATATTTATAATTTAGTTATAATAAAATAGATTGAAATAGATCTGGGAAAAGACAAACTTTCTGTATACTTAGCCCTCCTACACCAATATTTTTTGGATGATAAAATATCTTGCTTTTATAAAAGAGAAGAGGAAGCAATCCTCTATGCAATCTATCAATGCCATCTTTATATTATTAATTCATTACAAGAAAATAAGCTGTAGTTTTCTAGTAAATTTAATATTTTTAATGTAATAACATATTGGAATTCTATGAAAAATAAAGCAACACACAGTTCCAGAGACTTGTTTACATATCTTTGATTCATCTGGGTCTGAGAACATAACATTTTTGCTAAATTTTTTTTTCTTTATAAGCCAGAGTCCTTTGGATGACACAGTCAGAATGTTTCATTGAACTACACACTGTATTTACATATCACACACAAAGCAAATAAAATTTATCACATCACAACAAGCAACAATCTTACAGAAGGACACTTTTCCCATAATTAAGAAAAGTTCATAGACTATTTTCTTGCATAACTCCCTTCTGAGTCTTCTCTATTTGAATCTGACTTTTCATCTTTGCTCTTCTCTCCAATGTTATATGCCTTTCTTTTTTGCAGTCATAGCTTCACACATTTTCTGTTTCAAATAGAGCCCTTCTAACAGATTTATGTTAATTGTTCTCCTGGAATACATTCTTATAGCTACTATCTCTGAAAAAAAAAAGGAAATGTGCAGGCGGGACTCGGAGCATCTCTCATGGTATTCTATTTCCTACAAAACATGCTAGCAAAATCATCTTCTGTGGGGCTCTTGAATAAACTTCATACTTACGTCATCACATAGTTTTTAATTTCCTTCATTGGAAATGTTGATTTTTGATTCAGTCTCATTACTCTGCGAAGACATACACACATTTCATAAATTGAATTTCTCTCTCTCTCTTATATGCATATTGTACAAATTCAATGAGAAACAAACTCAGAGTCAGTATACTCCAGACCTACCTGAGTTAGAAATGGAAATGGTTTTCTTATAGCTTTAATTTTTAAGAATCAGTACAGACTTGTTGGTGTATGATATTCTGTAGGTATTATGAGTTTACATCATTTCTTTCCAGATTTTACTTGTGGCACTCAAGAGTGTATTAGAAATAAGAAATTTGACACAGTCCTGACATAGAGTGTGTGTTAAATTGGTTAAAATTTCAATTATTTCTAATCTTAGTAGACCCAGTTCTTAGAGATTCACATGTAGTTTCCAGGGAGTGGTTTATTTCCTGTTGTGCTTACACTTAGCTTCTCTATACACCAGAGAAAATGATTTTTCACACTCGCCAACGTTTTGAAATATTCCCTAGGCTCTCTAGAAGTGAATGATAGGAACACTAAAATGATAAGCTTGAGTTTAAGTTGAAATTTCTTTACAATAATGCTACTTTTTGTAATATTACCTCCCCATATATAGATTTGATTCATTTTTTCTTACCAATTTATGCAAATATTTTACTCAAGAAAAATGTCTTTCTACTGTTCAAAGATTATTTATTTATAAATAAGTGACCTAGAGCATAGTCTTTAAGTTCTCATTTATATTGTTTTTTCTGTGTCTTGTTTAGATCAACTTATACAACAACTTAGTTTACTTAGGCCTTACTAAAAACAGAAAGTTTCCAGTCCAATAAATATCCCAACAAATCTTATAAGTTTTCTTTCTTGATAAAATACTTTCAATTTCTATAGGCAATAGGTCATTGGAGTAGCATATTAGGATCAGCACGAATCTATTTGCTAAGAGCTTGCCAATCTTATTGTGTCAGTACAATTAAAGAAGTCCAGTGTTCAGTGTTTCACAAACTATTCTGCTTAAGGAAGTATTAGGTTGATTGTATTAAATAACCCAGCATTATTTTAAAGATAGCAAATAGTTTAAGTATATGAAATGTTTGAGTGAGAGATATAGCACAGCAGAGAAGGCTCATGCCTTGCATGCAATGTCAGCCTGGGTTCTATTACCAGTACCACATATGATTTCCTGAGCACCTCCAAGAATGATCCCTAGGCATAGAGGTCGAAGTAAGCCCTGAGTATATCTGATATGATTCAACTCTCTTTTCTATAAAAGCTCTTCCAAATAACTCTGATATTAACTCATATATGCTAATGAATCTAGGCTGTACTCTGTCATCTAGAAGCTCATATTGCTCAAATTTTTTTCAATATTTCTAAAATCTGTTGAGCATCATATTTGGATGCTATCATTGGCCTAACAGTCTTGGTGCTTCCATTTCCTTATTATTAGGTGTTTTGTGAATGTGAAATGAATTAGACTCATGTATAATGTTGATACACAAGATAGGAAGACATAATTTATTTATTATTTATTTATTTTTTCTTGGTTTTGGAGCCACACCTAGTAACACTCAAGAGTTACTCATGGCTACGCGCTCAGAAATCGCTCCTGGCTTGGGGTACCATATGGGATGCTGGGGGATTGAACTGTTTTCTGTCTGTGGCTAGTGCAGGCAAGGCAGATGCCTTACCGCTTGAGCCACTGCTCAGGCCCTGGAAGATATAATTTTAATTTGAACTAATGATCATTTATATGTTGATCATTATGACCTATAAAGAATCAGACATTATGCTTTAAATTCATATATTATTTAAAATGATGAGAATATCTCACTGCATGAAAAATATTTATAAGTAGGACATAATATAGATTTTAAAACAAAAATCTTAAATTTAAGAGTTAAAACTATTTAACTCAAGTTACAAACAAAGTGAGTATGGCGTCAACTTTATGCTGCTAAAGTCAGAAAAAAAATCTTTTAGCTACAATTCTAAAAGTAGAAGCATAAATAAAATATTTAGCCTATACTAAAAATAATAGCTGGCTACATAAAAATACCATAGAGTCATAATGACAAATACCGTATTTTCCTGCATATAATATGACTTTTTAAAGCACAAAAAACTTCTTAAAAGTCAGTGGGTCGTCTTATGTTTTATATGCCAGTATAAAGCATGCTGAAATTCTGGGAGGAGTGATCTGCCCTCTTTTATGCCTATCCCATCCAGCTGCCAGGCAACACTACTCAGTCCTCTGCTTGTCCTGATTAATCTTTCAAAGCACACAGAGGAACTGAGTAACCACTATGTCCATCCAACCACTGGGTGTCATCGCTTGTATGTGACTTTTCAGTGCTCAGTTCTCTGTTCAACTTTTATGGGACACAGAGGAGAAACTCTGTTTGCCTCTAGCTGTCCTATTAATCACTACACCCAGCCAGCTGCTCTTGGAGGAGCCCCTTCTCCCTGCTCTCAATGTAGATCACAGTCACTCACTACAAATGACAAATGTAAAATTATTGTTGGCACTCCCAAGTCTAGCTTTATTAAACATATACTGTTAACCTTTGAGGGTACTACTCTTTTTCTCTTACATTTTTTAATTTCCATTTTGGTGTGTGTTAAAAGAGAGGTAGTCTTATATGGCATATATAGCCCAAACCATATATTTTAACAGGAAAAGTAGGGGGTTATCCCATACGCCCAGTCATTGTATATGCCGAAAAATACAGTATTTCATGAAATCTTCTATGAGTTACCTAGAATAATCAGATTTACAGAGATTAAAAAGTGAAATGATGGGTCCCAAGACTTAGGGAGGTTGGTAAGGATGGAAAACTGGAAATTACTCTTTACTTAAGGTTTTGATTTTTCTAAATAAAAAGACCTGAAATTTGGGGCAACTTGAAAATGTAATGCAAATATATATTGCAGCTTTTAAAATGTTTAAAATTCTAACTTTTATGTTTATTTTTCTTGAATAAGTAATGGATCTTATTAAAAATAAACTTTTAAAGGAAACGGATATTTGATAATATCAATGCATACAACTGAAACATAGTTCATACTAAGGAGCTCTGAGTTCAATGGCAGGTGAGTGATCTTACAGATGATACAATGATATCATATCTCCAGTGGGTTTGAGATGTGTTGGCATGGGAAAAAAGAATAAGACAAATTCTGCCCTGTCTTTGAAATCACAGTAATCTTTCAGGAAACTTCAAGAATTTTAATAATTTTAGCCCAAGAAAGTGAAGTATGCTTTAAAGTTATTTGGAAACAAAGTAGGGCTAATATCATCTTATAACTTAGTGATTATCTAAGTTCTCTTGTACATATAAAAGCTATAGTTTCTCAGTCCTTTCTCCTCAAACCCCAACATAAAAATAAACCTTCCCCAGGAGCTGGAGAGACAGTACAGTGTATGCAATACTATCTTACATTGAATTTTACAATGTATAAGATACTATAAATAACTTATATCACATGGGTTTGCTCTAGGTTCTATTGTTGGTAACCCGCATGACCCTGTGCTCATCACCAGGAGTGGTCTCTAAGCATAAAGAAAGGAGTAAGCACTGAGCACTGCCACATGTACCTTCCTTAAAATAAAATTTAAAAAAAGAACATATTTTTAAAAACCCTTTCTTTTCTTGGAAAGTTCAGGTCACTCTGGGAACCATTTGCTAGATCACTTTGTGCCTGAGAGTTCAAACCTTATACTAAAAATAAGATGTCATTAATGTGTGTTAGCACCAAGAGTGTGCAAGTAAACTCTGGGGAGAACAGATTGGGCCTGTTTTTACCGAGTGCAGGATATGGGAAGGTAGAAAGAAAAGACCAATTAGGAAGCAATCAAATTATCTGGTAGTATATTATAATGAAAGAAATATGATGGGTGGGATGAAAGGCAGAAGAAGTTAATCATGATCATTGCTTTTATGCAAGGTAATTCATTGTATAATGATGCATGCAACTAACTAACATGGAAAATTTTACTTTATGGATATGTAACAATTATCTGATAGTCCCACAAGCACACTCAGGAGTGACCTCTAAGCAAAGAGCCAGGAATAATCCCTGAGCACCACTAGTGTGACTTGTCAACCCCTCAAGAGCAATAATCTCAATAAAGAATATAAATTTGTGGTCACTGAAAAACCCTTGAATCATACATTCAAGTGCTTTTCTCCTTGCTTAGTTTTCTTCTGCCTTATAGATATTCCTCAACCTGAGAACACAAACCTCCCCTTCAAACACTTTCCCCTTTCTTGAAATATACTGGACAGGCTGACTAAAAACATCACTTCTTTTAGCTCTTTGTCCAAATCATTAATGACCACTCTCAGTCTGCAAATTACCACATCGTATATAATCAACTTAATGACTGACATATTGATTATCATCCAGCCACCTATCAATAGTGCGTAGTTTCCAAGGAATAGGAGTCTTTGTTTTGTTCCCAAATCTATCCTAAGTATCTAGACAAGTGACTAGCACATCATTGAGCTTAATAAAAATGTGTTTGGTTAACAGTTGGGTGACGTTGAAGTAAAGAAATACTGACAACAGCTTGGTTTTCTGTGGAAAACAAACAGTTCAAGGAAGATTTAGATACAGATCAAAGCTGAATCATGTGCCAGGAGCTTTTATGCTAGACACGGGCACTATTAGGCTCAAAAGATAGCAGCGGCCACAGAGTAATTGGAAATGTATAAAGTCAAATGGCAGTTGAGTCCCACCACAATGAGGAACGATATTCCTTTCTGTTTACTTCATGCTTTATTCAAATGCCTTGTTTGCCCATGTCTCCATAAATTTTTATTCTATGTGAATTTTATATGAAAGGACATTTTGCTTATTTAACTCCGTTTACAGAACATTTGGCTAACTTTTAGTTTTTAAAAGACAATACCAAGGTTGAGAAGAAGAAAGTGAGAGTCAGGAAATGTTGGGTAAAAGATCATTTTTAGATTAATTAAATTGTCTGGTGTTCTTCCTTATGCCAATGCCCCCAATATCTGAATAAGAACAATGATGATTATAGCTGTAGTAAAAACATTCACAGAATCCAGACAAGAAAACAATTTTCTGATTGTCCTACAAAGAAATGAATTCCACATTAAAAAACAATTGCTTTCCCATTACTCAGGGCAACATTGTTCCATTGTAAGCCTGTGTTATTTCATTCTTTCATGTTCTTTAATAATAAAAACCTGCAAGTTTGCAAAGTTAAGTAAAGAATATATCACTATCATTTCAGGCAGTACGGTATTACAAGTTACGAGAAATGCCTAGGAGCATCCCATTTGGGTCTCTTCAGAGACAGCTTATTTTCCATCTTCAAGGCTGTAAAATAGAAAATGAACATAAAAAATGTTTCCATTTGTTCCCTTGACATAGTTTAAAGCAAAAGTAATATATTACCATAAGATAAAACATGGCAATCTCCTTCTTAAGGTATTCATATCTAGCAGTAACTTGAAGTTTCATTCATTAGGCAAATGGAAAAAACATTGTGTTCCTTCTAATTCAGCATGTGTTCTGATGTTTAATGGAAGGTAGGTTGAAAATATTTCACTGTCTTGGGTTATGAACAAAATTATTAAGAATATAGCAGGTCCTTTTATCAGAATCATGTAAAATCATATCTTCTATGAGAATGTTATTTTGTTCCTGAAGTTTTGTTTTGCAATATATTATCCCTTAAGATACTTAAATACTTAATAGACTTAAAAATACTCTTGTATTGCACCAAAGGCGAATGATATTGGGAAGTTTTATGTTTATATGACATTTGTATATTTCCTTTGCAGAAATATCTGTAAAAATCTTTTGCCCTCGTGTTACTTAATTTTAATAACTCTTTGCTCTTTGTTTTTAATTTGCTAGCTTGAGAGGCATTTTTGGTTGTAAGTGACTGATTACTCCCATCTCTGTTCCTCACGGAATTTCTAGGCAATACTTAGGAAAACATGAAGCATCAAGAATTAAATCTAGGCTTCCTGTATGTAAAATGTGTTTTGTATGCACTCATCCCATTGGGTTACTCATTGGCTCTTTGTTTAGGGTACAGAAGCTTTATCAAATACGTTTTAAAGATAATTTTTCCAATCTCTGCCTCTTATTTTCATTATCTGATGTGTCTTTTACAAAGACTATTTCTTAATCAAGTTCACCATATACCAATGTCTACTTTTTCAGTCAGAATTTTTCATAGTTGAAAAGTCATTTCCAAAACAATGCTATATAATTTGCTTTTATCTTGCTGTATAATATATTCTATGTTAAAATTTTAAGATCCATAACAAGGTCTGTAGCTAGCTTCACCTTTATGCAGATGGGCGTCCCATTGTTCCTGCACTATTTGTTGAAAAGACAAATGTTCTTCCACTGAATTTCTTTGCACCATTATCGAAAGTCAGTTCATTGTATTTATGTGTGTCTATTTCTGGGCTTTCTAGTCTGTTCTATTGTTCTATTTGTCTGTTCTGCCAATACCACAATGTCTTGATTAGGGAAGTCCTCCATTTTTTTCTTTCTCATTAATATTTTCTTAGTTAGACTGTCTGTTTTAAGTGCACAGAAACATTTGATACTTTTCATCTCAAAGTGTTATGAAAGAATTTTCATAGGTATATCGTATAGTTCTAAAGAAATTCACTTTTGAGTAGTTCTAAAACTAAAACATATAAAAGAAAAAATTAAATTGTATCTCTAGTTAAGTATATTGGAGGTGATAAATAGTCAAGAATATGGAATTTACAATTTAATTAACATTTCTGTTCACTTTTATACTTTTATGGTATGCCTACGATTTGCAAATGAGACAAAATCCTCCGAAAATTGCAAGTATTTTCTTTATAGAATACTTGATTATTATCCATTTTGCTTTTATTTTATTTTATTTTATTTTTTTGGTTTTTTGGGTCACACCCGACAGTGCTCAAGGTTACTCCTGGCTCTATGTTCAGAAATCGTTCCTGGCAGGTTCAGGGACCATATGGGATGCCGGAATTCGAACCACCGTCCTTCTACATAAAAGGCAAACACCCTACCTCCATGCTATCTCTCCAGCCCCTATTTTTTTTTCTTTTATATTTTGGTGGCAGGACTTTTCAAGCATAGCTCATGGAACCCAGGGTCACTTTCAATGGTACTCAGCCAACAGGGTCTCACACACACAGCTTAATGCTCAATCTGGTCATGTGATTCTGCTCAGATTCAGCAATGCTGGATGACCACCAAAGCCATCATTAGTGGTGACTGGGGGAAAGAGGGGTATGCAGTGCTGAAGATCAAACATGGGTCCTCCACATACAAGTTATGTGCTCTAGATCTTTGAGCTACTTTGTTGGGCTCATTTATTTTTGCATGACAGTATAAATTATAAAAATAGTTTGTGTCTGTGGTTTTATCTTTTTTGGTAAAATTAACACATCTGAAAGTGAATCATGAAGACAACAAATATGCCTACAATTTCCGAGATTACGTTCTTTAAAATAATAGTCACAGGAGCCGGAGCAA
>PVKC010034366.1:0-13748 GCA_004027635.1 Crocidura indochinensis
ACCCCTGAGCGTCACCGGGTGTGGCCCAAAAACCAAAAAAAAAAAAAAAATCCTGAAATCTGCATAACCTATATTGCAGTCAGGATGGTGCACAGTGTCCTCTCATTTCACCTCACACTTAAAGGGCAATGCAGAGAACCCTGTCCTGTAGAGCAGGTCATTGTTATTGTTAAGTCTTCTTAGTGTTAAGGGAAGTCTCTTTTGAGCAGGTTGATGTCAGAGCCATGGCAGGGTCTTCCCTGGTAGAGGATTGCTTCCAGATGCTGCTATAAAAACCTTGGATGTTTCATAGATAGCTGGTCTGGTTCAGGGGTGAATGGAGGATGCCCATTTTTCTGAGGCCTGTGCCAGGTCATTATATTAATGTTCAGGGTGCAAGGTCCCATTGCACTACGAGACTTGTGTGTTCTGACCTCTATTAGATAAGAACTTATTTGTATATATAGTATTTTCCCATCTTAATGTACCCATGCAAACAAGGAACAATGCCACATGGCATTATAGAAGCATATGGAGGCCATAAGAACAAATCCAACAATCCCCATGACATGGTTAAATCATAAGCATTAAACTGAGGGACTCTTCCACCAAAATTCTTTATTGAACAGCTCACAAAGAGAAGACAAGATAAAAAGTGGGTAGAATTGTCACAGTAAAAGAATGTTTAGAAAGAGTTATAGCTGCTAAAAAATACACATAAAATATTCAAAAGACATATGTGTCCATTTTATGTCTTCGAAATAGTTGGGGTTTGTTAAATCCAATGCATGACTTTGGTCTGTGATTAGAACTGTGTAGTACTGAAGTTAAAAAGGGTAAATGTGGGGTACTGATGGTTGGGGATGAGAGAGTTAAGGAGAAATAATGATCTTTGTAGGGGTGTGCGAAAGGGCAAAATCTGTTGGGGCAGGAGGTCCGTCTTGGTGCCAAACAAATTAAAGAACTGAGGGTAAAGAGGGTTAATTAAGGGGAAGATAAGGACTCCAGCTTGGGAGATGAGGGAGAAAAAGGAACTCTGTGTGGAGGAGGGGAAATATATCAGAGGGGTTAAATACATTGTATAAATGAATTGTTTATGGTTAGGCTTGGCAATCAGAGAGGACCACTGTATAGGAAGTCACGTCTACATAAACACTGATTTTAGAGACCTATTTGAATATTATCCTCCAAATCTAAGGAATTCCATTTTTTTCCTAGAAACAGTCGAGAATTAAGAATATTTTTGGGTGTTGTTAAAAGTATACTAGAATACTAGTAAGAAAAGAACTCTGGAATGGGGTCCAGTATGCAGAAGGGAGGGATTTCTCCCCCCACCAGCGCCTGATTAACCAGGTTTGGCCTTGAAGACCCGTCTGGCATGTGGGGATCTCAGTCCCCTGGATTAGGTGGTCAGCCCAGGGGGCCTATGGCTAGTTGTCCTGCCCAGAGCCCCCAACATACCAGGAGGTATGTTCTGAAGGGAATCAGAAGAACTCCGTTCTGAAATTTTTAGGGGGGGGAAAACACCTCCAAACAACAACCAGTGGAATCAGGGGCCCCAACGTCAAGCAATTCTTATCCAACCAGGACAAAGGTCAGTACTAAAATTCAAGGGTATAGTGCTGCCCTGGCACTTGAGTGACAGGATCATCAGATGCTAGGCCATGCCCTGGAGAACTTGCAGTGAGGGTAATCTTGCAGAGAAGGATGTGTTCACATACCTGTACCATGCCCCAGGAGACCCTGCTAATTACCTTTAGTACAGAAATAATCATTTGGTCCTTATTGACTCTAGGGCACTTGCACCCAGTCCAAGGTGTCAGATCTACCATATTTCTTAAATCAAACTCAGAAATAACAAAAGGTATCAGTCACCTTTCATCTGCTATGCATGCAACTTGACATCTTTGATGGCCCAATAGAGAGTGACTTGATGACTCAAAGGTCACTAAGCCAAAGCCCACATGAATCACTTTTTCTGCCACAGAATTCTGGAGTCCTGGACAAAATTTACATGGGTGTTAGCATCTGGGCTTTTTTATTTTGTTTTTGTTTTTGGCCACATTCAGCTGTTTTCAGGGCTTACTCCTAGCCCTGGTGGGCTCAGTGGTCATATGGGGTGCTGGGAATCAAAAGAGGAGTGTGCAAGCTCCTTAACGCCTAGTGCTATATCCAGGCCTAGAATCTTGGTTTTTCACAGATCCTTTAAATCTGGTGGCTACCCACCAACCTATAGACATAAGTTGCATTTCCTATTGGATGGACATTGCGATCTTAAACGACATCTTAAGGATAAGATTCATTTTCTTCTTTTCATGAACAGGCATCAAACACTTTTGAGCTCCTAGAGACTTAAGGTGCAAGCCACTTTTTCCACCTCAGGGAACTTGCTCTATTTTCACTTCTGGCCTTTTCTGGAATGCCTTGTGGCATAATTATATAAGTACACCAGCTGCATCGCACCACTAGACAAAGTTTGAACTAAAAACAGGTTCCCCAAGCCAGTGCGTTTATTATGATGATGATGATGATGATGATGATGATGATGATGATGATGATTATGATTATGATTATTTTCTGGGGCAGAAGGTACTTCAGAGCCTGCAACCAGAAAGCCAAGCATAGCAGAAGGCATGTAGCTTTAAGAGCTTTCACTTCCGCTGCGCCTTACGAAACAGGAAGTGATACGGGTGAGCGAGGGAGGCGGGACGTGGTCTCCTGGCAACGGCCCCGGCGATTGGCTAGGCGGTGCTCAGTAAAGGCCAACCAGTGAGCTTCCTGTAAACGCTCGCCCTCAGACTGCGCCTGCGCGGGAGATTCAAATTGGCGGCGGCTTTGTAGCCGCCTGGGGCACCTAAGTTGGTTTCCTCTGAAGGCCATGGACACCCCAGAAAATGTCTTTCGGTAGGTGTAATTCTGGGCTTGGGGGCGCATAGAGTCGCTGACCCCGGTTTCGGGCCGCCACTGGACTGGGGTAGTCGGGTTCGGGTCTGTTTCTTTATGGTTCGTACCTGCCCCCGCAGCCCCGGGCCTGGATCGCGCCGCCCTCGCGTTAATCCTTTGTTGGACAGTACCGGAAGGAAATTTACTCCTGGGTCTCAGCCGTAGCCCTGCAGGGAAGGAAGGCCTTTGGGCCTTGCCTTGCTCAAAGCCCACCCAGTTCTATCAATCGATCGATCCCCAGCACCTCATAAGGTCCCTCATACGGCCTGGAGTGCCCACCCCTTTGGAATATAGAATTAAAATAATGCCCCTGAGGGAGAAGACTTAGAATTGCTCTTACTCGTAGTCTGAGCTTTGTAAGCCAAATGGGTAGCATGGGATCCATGTGGGGGTAGGGGTGTCATTCTTATCATTTCATGTTGGAACTGTGTTCCAAAGCCACACAATGAGGGATGATGCCAGTGATTTATGCTGTTCGAAGAAACCATCTCTTTAGCTTTGAAGTCGAGTAGGATTCCACTTTAAAAGTTTGCTTCCCTCCATTTAAAAAAAGCAAAGGGAATCCTGTATCTCTGACTTTGATGTGTAAAAAGTAAGATGGTCTAGTAAATAGACTGCTTCGGTGTTTAACATTGTCCCTAGACACTTTACAGGAGGAATGCAGGTATGAAATGTTTATCTTGGCTGATCTGTATTTCCTGAGAAGCGTGCTGACATTGTAGGGTTTTTTTTATCTGTTATGAAACTATGAGATTGTAAATTGTTTTTTGTTTGAAATTAAAGTCAGAAGTAAATCCATCTTTTTGGGTAGATAGTATCTGTTTGGGTAAATGTGCTAGGCAGGGATTGGGTGTAACAAGATGAGATAGTACCTGTTTCTTCATCAACTCAACACATTAAGTTAGTGCTTCTCAATTATTTTCTGTCATGCTCCCCTAAAAAGAAGGAAACATTTTTCGCGCCCCCCCGCGCGACTGTAAATAGTATTTTATTTAAAAAAAACTTTAACCCGCAAAACAAAAATATATAAAATAATTTGAGCTAATTTTTTAATCAGAAGTGATGTCTGGATGAATGGCTCCAATGAGCACGTTTTGCAATGCATAGCTTTTCGAAAGCGAGGTTTGAAGCAGGACAAAGCAACTCTCAGCTCCAGAGACATACAGAGATATAAACACGGGGCTTAGCTTGTTATGACAGTTTTTACTGAGGTCAAACGCGCCCCCGTTTACAGAGTCTCGCCCCCCCCTTGGGGGCGTGCCCCACAATTTGAGAACCACTGCATTAAGTGGATATTTTATAGCCCAGTGTTTGAGAAATTGCATCTTAGGGTGATCAGTTTCTCTCATGATTAGTACATATTTTTCCCAGGCTATGCCTTTCATTTGTTTTAAAAGTTGGGTTTGAACTTTCAGGATCTCAGTGCTGTCATCATGTTTTTGCTTTTACTTATTTGGGGTTTTGTTTATTTGACATGAATGATATGGCTTTTGAATCATAAGAATCAGTGCTTTCATTTGTATACTGAGATGACAGCTAGAAGGGTTGTTTTAAATCCATTTATCAAAAAAATTATGTAATTTATCTTATAGAAATCCAGCAAGTCTTACCTGGACTCTCAACAGAGCATATGTGTAAAGAATTCTGCTTCTACATGTTGCAGCACAGAAACAACTCCAGCTAGACAGGTTTTTCACAGAACGGGTTTAATAGAGAAAACAGGCAGGTAGGAGGACAGAGTCCTTATAGCAAAGCCATTGGGAAAATCCAGCAAGCTTTCAACCTACAGCCACCAACAAAACTGCCGATATCAACACCACCTTCCTCCTGCTTGCTTCTCCTTTTGAGACTGGAGTCTTATTGAGAGGTTTCTTCCCTCTTAAAGGGACAAATCCCTTTTTTGGGGAGGGCGGGGGAGCTATATCCAAGAATTAACCTAGTCTTAGTATAAAGAAAAGGTTTTCTTAGGACAGGAATTGTACCCATGTACTGATCTATACTGCTGATTAAGTTTCTGGTAGGTCATCTCTGAAGAGCTCTAGCTGACAACTTCAATCTACCAATTTCTTTGTAGGTTTAGGATCTCAATCAGAGATGTTGGTTCAACCTGGATCGGCTGGGCTGGACATAAGCAGCAGTTCTTTTATTCTAAGGCTGAATTGGTACTCCATCCACAGGGAAACAGAAAAGAAAAAGAAACATTTATTAGAAAAAGCAACTAATGACTTATGAAACTTACCAGAATTAGATATTTTTCCGAATGAATGCGGCATAAAAATAGCCTGAAAAAAGAGAAAATTTGAAATATCAATTACTTAGTTAGAACAGGGGGGTTATTGAAAATTAAGAAAAATAAATGGGGGTCCGAGAGATAGCACAATTGTAAGGAGTTTGTTTGCCTTGCATGCAGTCAACCCAGGAAGAACTCAGGCATCCCATATGGTCTCCCAACCTGCCAGGGCGATTTCTGAGTACAGAGCCAGAGTAGCCCCTAAGTGTTGCTGACTGTGGCCCCAAAACCAATCAATAAAGTTTAAAAAGAAAAGAAAAATAAATGAGGGGCCAGAGAGATAGCATAGCGGGAGGGCGTTTGCTTTGCAAGCAGCAGTCCAGGTCTGATGAACCATGGTTTAAATCTCGCGATTTCTGAGCACAAAGCCAGGAGTAACCCCTGAGCGCTACTGGGTGTGATCCAAAACCAAAAAATAAAATAATAAAAATGAAAAATAAATGAACCTAAATCTATAATTATCTTAGAGTGAAAACTCCAATGATTAGGTATTGGGTCATGTTAACTTCTAGCTACTTCCTGCTGATATGGGGCAATGTGGGGTAATCAGTTTCACTTCTTGATAATGATCTAATAAAGGATAGGGAACAATAACTAATAGAAAAGAAAAAGTAAAAACAAAATTTCTATTAAAAGAAAAAGACTACTTTTTGATTTCTGTATTCAAGCTCAATGAGTTCTGAGAAGACATAGTGGAATCCTTAGTTTCTTTTGGGAACTGTCCTCCATAGAAATATATGCATAGCTTTCTTTAATAATTAAGTTTCTTCCTATTCAGTATCTGCCAGTTTTCACCCAAATAGGCAAAATAATTGTCTCAAGTTTGTAGGTCTTCCTGGAAGTGTTTTTTATTGGCAACATAAGGTTTGCCTTGTGGCAAATTTAGAAAATTTAGAAAAAATAAAGATAAGGATAGAAAATCAAGTGGAGGCACTCCCCATTTTTTGTTTTTCAATTTTTCAATAATTGGGTATTAAGAGTCCTATACTCATGTTCAACAACAGCTTGTCTTTGAGGATTATGAGTTATTCCTGTAATATGCTTAATTTGCCACTGTTTACAAAAAGATTGAAAAGTTTTGCTGGTGTAGGCTGGTTCGTTATCTGTCTTGATGGTGTTAGGAACTCCCATAACAGAAAAGCATTATAACAAAAAGGAACTAAAGATGACTTTAGCTCTTTCTGAGCTCATCCCTATGAGCCCAAAATAAAACGAGAATAGGTATCAATGACGACATGCAGTTATGGTTTGTTCAGAAGGAAACTAATGTGAGTCACATCCATTTGTCAGATATCATTCCTCTTGAGACCTCTAGGGTTAGCTCCTGCCACAGAAGATTATAGTGCAGAAGAATACAAACAGAACAACTGTGAGCAATCTGGCTTGACTTAGTAGGATGTGATATTGAGCGTAAAGGTGATGGGGGTTTTGTGTAGACTCTACCAGTAGTCCTCAAACTACGGCCCGTGGGCCACATGTTGTATTTGTTCCCGTTTTGTTTCTTCACATCAAAATAAGATGTATGCAGTGTGTATAGGAATTTGTTCGTAATTTTTGTTTTTACTATAGTCTGGCCCTCCAATGGTTTGAGGGACAGTGAACTGGACCCCTGTTTACAAAGTTTGAGGACCCTGCCGTAGAGCATTTTGTTTTTCCACAGGTGATGTAAATATTGGCATTGCTAAGTGTCAGCTGGCTTATTTCCTAAAGCCACAGAACCAGGGAGACCAGAATCTTGGATATTGGTTCCCAAAAGGGCATCTACCCCTTTAAGAGGGAAGAACCCTCTCAATTAGAAACTTACATATCTAATTGAGAAGCTTGAGTGCAGAAGCTTGTAGTGGGGAATGAATAAGAATATATGCAGGAGGTAGGTGGGGGGTGGTTGGTGTTGGTGTTGATATTGGCTGCTGTTTTGGTGGTTGTTGGTTGGAAGCTGACTGGATTTTCCAAATGGCAGGAGGACCCTGACCTTCCTGCCTGTTTTCTCTTAAACCAGTTCTGAGGGAAAAAAAAAAACTGTCTGACTGGGGTCAGTCCTGTGCAACACAGGTGGAAACAGAATTCTTTATATTTAATGCCTGGAACAGGCGAGCGATGATATTCTGGCTGCTTCAGATACTGACCCTGTGGATAGGAGAGATAATACCTTTATGTCTCAAGTCCCTAATTCCACTGTCCTTTGATTATTTGTTCATTTCCCGATTATTTGACAACAGAATAATGTTCAATATACAGGGAATGTTAATTTATGTGCTGATGAGGCTGATACTCTGCTGAACATTTGCCTTTAATGTATGTTGAAAAATAACAACAAAGTTATTTTTAATTTGCTAAATAACATCAGCCCTTCAGTTTTACTCCTACCCATCCCTCTGATAAAAGAGGCCAGGCCAAACCTCATAGCAAAAGACACTCTCACAGTCTGCCCTGCACCACTACCTAATCCAGGGGTCTCAAACTCAATTTACCTGCGGGCCGCAGGAGGCAAAGTCGGGGTGATCCTTGAGTGCATAGTAAGTAGTAAGCCTTAAACATTGGGGGCTGTGACCCAAACAACTAAAGCAAAACAAAACAAAACAAAATTCCTCTAGGGCAGGGCCACAAAATGTTGTTCAGAGGGCCTTTTGCGGCCTGTGGGCCACAAGTTTGAGACCCCTGACTAGTCCTAATATACCTTCTATACCTTCTAAAGTAAATCTCTCAGAGGATGTTACTTAGGTAAATTCTACAGAGCCAGTACCAACACCGGGGAGAACAGTTTACCCAGTTGAAGCCAAGGCCAGTTCTCAAGCCAAAGCAAAACCAGAAAATACAGTTAACACAACCAGTAGTATCACAGAAAGGCCTACATCTCCCAGACTCAAACTCTAGCATGGAGATGAGCCAATTAATGTATATTTGGACTCAGTCTAAAATAGGGTGATGTCAGAACCTACCAGATCTGGGCCTCATGAACTGCCTTCATATCAAAGATTAAACATTAATTTGTTGGGCAGCTTTAAGAAAGCTTTTGCTACTTATGAACCCACTTCTTATTGTACAGAGTATCTATTGAGATGGAGTAAGAATGCACTTTGGACCCCACTTGATTTCCAGACTGGCCAAAGGATGCCTCACAGTATTTACAGTAGAGAATGTGGTACAGCGATGAGGCAACCTAGGCAGATCTAATAGGAGATTATCAGGAATCTGAATTAAATTTTCAGGGAATTACAGAACCTTCATTGGCAAACTGACATAGGTGATTCAGATGTGGGTGAAAGGAAAAAGTAAAGGTTTTACAGGTGTATGAGAACACATAAGCAATTCCATTAAATATGAGTTGCCTTGTCTCTTCCTCCAGAATAGCCAAACTCCACACTTGCTCCTACCCTGGTCCTCTAACTCATGGATCCCATCTCTACGTGGAATATGCTTTAGCTTCCTAACTGATTTCCCTCTTCTATACATATTCCCTAGTCTTTTCTTAACTTGAAGAGAAGAATCAACATAAAATATAAATTTAAAAGAATCAACGTTTTCTTTGAAAAGAAGACCATGCATGTCACCTCTACTCTTAGGTAGCTTAAGTAGCTCAGTCCCCTTAAATAGCTGCAGGGCTCACCCAAAGTCTCCTGTGTTTGGAAGGGGGTTTGGGAATAGAAAATCTTGTCACTTTCTTTCACTTTTCCCTTTTTTTTCTTCTTTAAGATGTAGAGATGATAAAGTTGATTATATTACACAGACATCATATTAGGAATTTTCACTAATAGTTCCTGTGCTTATTTTTCTCTGTTCCAGAATGTTTGAAGCTCATATGCAAAGCTATAAGGGAGATGACCCACTTGGAGAATGGGAAAGGTAAGCATTTTTCCCCTTTCAGATCAATGATATGCTTACCTTGTAAACTAATATTCTCCATATTTTTTCTAGTTACATGCGGTGGGTAGAAGAAAATTTTCATGAAAATAAAGAATACCTGACAACATTATTAGAACATTTAATGAAGGAATTTTTAGATAAGAAGAAATACCACAGTGACCCGAGATTTATCAATTACTGTTTAAAATTTGTAAGTGCATTTTTAGATGTCTAGTCATCTCTCTAATCATGTTATATTTTTGCTTCCTCTTCCCCCAACACTGAGATTATTGTAGGCTTTTGTCTTTAATTCCTTTTATTTTCAGACATATGTATATTAAAAGTTATATGATCAGAGATATGTTATTATGGAATCTTTGGAGTCTCAGAATTTAAAGTTAGTGCTAAAAGAAGATGACTGACTTAGATCTTATTTTTGTTTTGTAAATGTGTTATTTCATTTTTTGGTTTTGGAGCCACTATCGATTACCCTTGACTCTGCACTCAGGTTTTTACTCCTGGTGGGCATCAGGGGACCATATGGGATACTGGGGACTGAATCCAAGTGAGTTGTGTGGAAGACAAGTACCTTGTCTGTTGTACTCTTTCTCCAGCCCCCTCCTTTTTTTTTTTTTTTTTTTTAACTAAAATATTGTTCCTTTAGTCTAGGAATAGCACTAAATATTTTTTAGGAGGACAGTCTTACTTCAGGTTAGACTTTAATAATTTAATTTATTCGGTCTTGAAATAGAGAGTTGGGGTGTGACTATTTGTTTTTCTTTTTTGTTTGTTTGTTTGTTTTTGGGCCACACCGGCAGCGCTCAGGGGTTACTCCTGGCTCTCTGCTCAGAAATAGCTCCTGGCAGGCACGGAGGACCATATGGGACACTGGAATTATAACCAACCACAGCTTGGGTCCTGGGTCGGTTGCTTGTAAGGCAAACACCGCTGTGCCCTCTGGCCCCAAGTGTATTTTGAAAGTGATGTTCCATTTCTTTTCTTTTCCTTTTGTTTTGTTTGTTTGTTTGTTTTTTGTTTTTCGGACCACACCCATTTTACGCTCAGGGGTTACTCCTGGCTAAGTGCTCAGAAATTGCCCCTGGCTCTGGGGCACCATATGGGACATGGGGGATCAAACCGTGGTCCTTCCTTAGCTAGCGCTTGCAAGGCAGACAACTTACCTCTAGCGCCACCTCACTGGCCCGGGTGTGACTATTTTTAAAATCATCAAGGCCCTTGGTTAGGGTAAATGGTTTTGCTCACTAAGTTATAACGCACTAGGATTCACAACCTCTTGTAGAACTGCACAAGCTCAGGGTGGACAAAAATAGTACGTTATTTAATGAGTTTCAGCAGAGCCCAGTCTGTTGGGAGGGAGTATGGGCAATGTGGGGACATTGAATGTCACGGAAAGGAAGTGCTTAGGTCTGACGTGCAGTTAGAGACCTTCAGATGTCCTTTTCAGAAGCATTTGCTATGCAGTCGTTGGGGGCCAACTCTGGAGCAGATCCACCAGCAATTCCCAGATTCTAATGTGTGCTCTGTGCTTCTGTAGGCTGAATGCAACAGCGATAGCCACCAGTTTTTTGAGTTTCTATACAACCATGGTATTGGGACCTTGTCTTCTCCTCTGTACCTAGCCTGGGCTGGGTACCTGGAAAGCCAGGGGCAGCTGCAACATGCCAGTGCCGTCTTTCGGAGAGGAATTCAAAATCAGGCAGAACCCCAGGAGCTGCTGCAGCAACAGTACAGGTACTGTGAACACCAGGATTCCAGGCTTCCCAACTCTGATGGGTGGTGTCTGCTCATGAAAAAAATTAAGAAGTGGACTGTAGAGTAGTAGTGTACTTGCCCACGTTCAAAACCCCTGTGATGCATTTGGTCCCAAGTCCTGTTGGGAATAGTCCCTGAATACGAAACCAGAGAAAGCTCTGGGAATCATCTGGTGTGGCCCAGAATAACAAATAAAATAAAATAAATAAAACTTATATTGTTGTTATTATTTTTTGTTTTTGTTTTTTGTTTTTGTTTGTTTTGGGGGCCATACCCGGTGACGTTCAGGAGTTACTCCTGGCTATGCGCTCAGGAATCGCTCCTGGTTTGGGGGACCATATGGGATGCCAGGGGATCGTTGCACAGTGGTCCATCCTAGGTTAGTGCGTGCAAGGCAGATACTTTACCACTTTCGCCACTGCTTCGGCCCTGATTATATTGTTATTTTTTACAGGGGACTCTTTAATTGTAGAAAATATAGAGCATACCTGTATTGTGTAGTATAAAGGAAAAGAAATTGCCCCAGGATACCACTGCTAATATTTTTGGTATATTTCTTTGGGGGGGGGGGTCACACCCACCGGTGCTCAGGGGTTATTCCTGGCTCTGTGCTCAGAAATCGTTCCTGGCCAGCCTGGGGGACCATATGGGATACCAGGATTCGAACTCCCATTGGTCCTGGGTTGGCTGGTTGCAAGGCAAATGTCCTACCGCTGTGCTATCTCTTCCACTCATTTTGATATATTTCTTGCCAATATATTTTCTTAAATCTGGGGGTGAGGGTTGGGGGGGATGGTGTCACACCCGGAGGCGCTCAGGAAGTACTCTTGGCTCTGCACATAGGCTCAAGGCACCATATGGGATGTCGGGATTTGAACTGGGGTCCATTCTTTATTGGCTGTGTGCAAGGCAAACGACTTCCGCTCACTTTGCTATCATTTTGGCCCCAATTCTGGTTTTGTTTGTTTGTTTGTTTATTTTTTGGGGTCACACCCGGCAGCGCTTAGGGGTTACTCCTGGTTCTACGCTCAGAAATCATTCCTGGGGGCCCGGGAGATAGCATGGAGGTAAGGCGTTCGCCTTTCATGCAAAAGATCATCAGTTCCAATCCTGGTGCCCCATATGGTCCCCCGTGCCCGCCAGGAGCAATTTCTGAGCACTGCCGGGTGTGACCCAAAAACCACAAAAAAAAAAAAGAGATCATTCCTGACAGGCTCTGGGGACCATCAGGATACTAGGAATTAAACCTTAAACCTGGGTCTGTCCCAGGTTGGCAAATACCTACATCGCTGTGCTATTACCTCAGCCTCTTTTTTTAAGTTTTATTCAAAGCTTGAAGTAGACTTTAAAAAAATTAGTATAACAAAACTGCACTTATGTCTTCTTATTTATAATTGTTTTCTCCACTAAAAGTTTATAGGGAAATCCAAAACAAGTTATTTTACTCCAAACGTCGATCAAAAGTGTTGTTTTGTTGTAGAATCTTGAATTATTTTAATGCCTAGCTGCATGTTATTTAATATCATCTCATTTGTAACTACAGTTCTTCACTCTCATGTCATATGTATTCATTTCTCATTATGTTATCCTTTTGATTAAGCTCCTGGTTTGTTTGAATTGAGGTTCACAGGATTTGGCCTTGGTTGCAGTGGTCATGCTGCTTCATCTTTTTATGTTATGTACTCTTGCTTATACTGTCCCCATATGTCGGGTTTGGAAGTCACATATAACTTAGCAGCTGGAGTTGCTTTGCAGAGGTGCCCTGAGAATTAAAATCTAGACATTATTACAGCATAATAAATAATTACCATATTTTCTGGCGTATAAGACGACCTCCTAGTTTTGTAGTTAAAACATAGGTTTAGACCTATATTCGCTGTATCGGACAGAACGTTCCTTTGCTGCAACTGTATGTACCACAGTGAGCCAATCACAGCAAGCAAAGGTTCAAAGGGTATACTATCATAGACTTCCTCTCTGACTCTGGCCAATCTGAGCAGGCTCTTGACTGTAACAGACTGCTGATCTGTAACAAAAATTATTTTTATTTTCACGAGACCTTGAAACTCGTGGGAGAAAAGCGGGACGGAAGAAATATTTGCTAACAGAAAATATAAATGTAAAAATGAGAGAGCACGTGTTTACATGGTGTCCACCCGCATGGAATGAAGTGAGGGCAAGTTTATTAGATTCAGGGGTACTTTTAAGAAAACCTTGGAATGCAAGGTGATGCAAGGCAGAAAGAAAAGAAGGGGGTTTGACTCCTGAAATTGAAACTAAGATTAGCATATTTGAAGGACAAAAGATGCTTAGCTGAAATTTGCATCTAAAGAGGTCCAGAGAAGGCAAGGAATTTTCTGATTTGGGGGTTTACCTAGTAATTTTGTATGAGGACAAAGAAAGTGAAAAACTCTGGTAGTGATAAGGAGTTGGCTATGGGGAAGTGAGAAATATTTCTGGGTAATTAAACGCAATTATCAGGTAGAGAGATGTTTTGTGTTTTGGGTAAAAACATGAAACTACGCATATTAGCTTGGAGGAAGAAGGGGAAGACTTCCCTGAAGCCAGGTAGAGAAACTGCCCAGTGGGGGTGCAAGCTTTGGCCTGGCGGCTCTTGGTTCTGTCATTCCTTTGACTAAAGGAAAGGAATTTTGATGCCCAAGTTTTCTTAAAGGAGAAAAGGTGAAAATTGTCACAGCCTCAAGATTTCATGCTCAGACAATTCTGACAAGCGGTCAGTCTTAGGTGACAAACTCAAATGTAGACTTTTCTGATATGAAATTATCCAGGAGTTTCTCACTCCTGGATTGGGCTGGGACACTTGACAGTGTAGATTCGGGTCCAAAACATTGTCTAATTTGCATGCATCTAAAGCCTGCTTGGATTGGTTGAGAGAGAGGCAGTCCGAGCAGATTTGCAG
>PVKC010034367.1:0-13727 GCA_004027635.1 Crocidura indochinensis
CCTCTGGGTGTTTCTGAATGGCCCACTGAGTCTAAAACATTCCTTCCCTGACATTGGTCCTTTGCCTCCCCTGGGCCTGGCACCCACTTTTTGTATCAGAAGGTCATCTGCTGTAGATGCTTCCTACTCTGGATTCGGGTCCAGCCCTTGACACCAGGCTCCTTGCCCTGAGTCTGCCCTTTGAGGCTCCTACACAAATAGCTCTTGGCAAGATTGTGCGCATGTGGACTTAGTGACACTTGTCAATGGCCTTTTGGCTTGGCACAATTTTCTCACAGGTGGGATTGGGGCATCTGGATGCCTTCTCTGTGTGAGCTGAACAGAATAGTGAGAAATGAAAACAAGACACTGCATGATTCCTGATGGGGCTCCCGCCATCCCCAAGGCCTTGCCCAACTACAGCCACCTCTCCTCACAGCTGGCACCCCTGAGAGATGCTGCCATGACCTGACGGGTCCTTTCCCACATGCCATTGGTGCTTACCTTTTCCAGAATAGTTGTCTCTCTGATGTTCCTATACTGAGCTCTGAGATTTTATATTATCTGCCATCAGTCCTTTATCAGCATATCAGAGTCAGGGTGCAGAATCAGAGGAAAATGTTGGAGTGCAGAATTGTTGCACTTGAAGTACAGTCCTGACACAGTGTGTTGGAATACAGAGTTGTCTGAAGTTGGAGTACTGAGTCAGGGCACTCTTGGGGTACAGAATTGGCATGCAGTTGGGATACAAAGTGCAGTATTGAGGTACAGAGTTAACTGAAGTTAGGGTACAGAGTTATCACACAGTTGGGTAGAGAGGCCCAGATGTGGGGTATAGAGTTGGTTGCAGCTAGAGTACATAGTTTGCATGAATTGGGATACAAAGTCATGGCACAGTGTTGAGGGTACAGAGTTGGTTGTAGTTGGGGTACAGATTCAGGGCAAAGTATTAAGTTGCAGAGTTGACTTCAGTTGGAGTACATAGTTGGTATGAAGTTGGGGTGTAGAATTTACTGTAGTTGGGGTGCACATCAAGACAGAGTTGGGGTACAGAGTTTGCTGCAGTTGGGGTGCAGTCAGGAAACAATACTGGGGTACAGATGTGACTGCAGTTGGGGTTATGGGCGGGATTGCAGCATGGTGAGCACAGTGCGCGCCTCCATTCAACAGAGGTAGAATTAAGAAGTGCAAAGTTCACGCCCCGCTTAAAAAATTAAACTTTTAACAGTAATTGCTCCTGAACATTTGTGAGGGCCCCAATCCGACATAAAAGCTTTAATTTCTATGCAAAGTAGATAGGATGATTGAGTTATAATTAAAATGGTAATTATACCCTTAATGCTCCATATTTGACTTCTCAAAAAACATGTTCTGCTCCAAGAAAAGCTATTTAAAGATCAGAGGGAAATGTTTGAAAATGAATGTATTCAAGACATTCCAAATCTTTTAAAATCCAGTTATTGATTTTTACATGCTTTCAAGTGGAGTCTGAAACATTTTCTTCATTTATTTTGGTCGATGGAAATAATAAAAAATCATTGGAACGTGAAAAGCCTCCACGAAGGCAATATTCTGAGGTTGATATTTAAAATGATAAATATTGAGTGGGGGCATTGGGAGGGGCCTCGGGCTGACTGGGCAGCTCTGAAGCCCCCCAGGCTGACAGGGAGGAGCCCGTGGTGACCCCCTTTCTGGGCTCTTTCGTCTCTCACCGCTGCCTAGAACTGAGAGGAAATACCTGAAGCCATAAATCAAATGTCAGGTGGGACGCGTGCAGAGCCCATCAATACTGCATGATGTATGGCTTGCTGGGGGCTTAGCCAAGGCCTGGAACAATGGAGTGTGGGAGTCCCCTCCACCACCGCCCTCACTGATCAGGGCTCAGCTCTGTCCTGTGGAAGGCGACTGGAGTCTGGAACCTTCTATGAGGGGCTCAGACAGGTGTCTGCAGAGATGTTGCTGGTTCTTGCTCAACACTGGTGGTACCCATTGGTGCCCATCTCATGCCCGGCTCAGGACTAGACAGACCCCCTGGGAACCAGAGAATCTCTTCTTTGTCCATTCTTGCTCAATGGCTGGTGAAATGCCCCCTGGGGCCTTGAGGGGGATGTCACAGGTGACTGGGCAGGGAATGCTCAGAAGAGTAGGGAAGGGTGGTCAGCATCCTCCCTATGAGGTCTATTTTCTGTGGTGACCCTCACCTGCCCCTGAGTCTCCTGAGCCAGGACATGAGCATCCTCAGATGGATCTTAGCTTGGCAGTGACTCTCTTGAAGTCTGGGTCTAGCAGAGAAGCCCACAGAAGCTCCCAGAATGTCTCATGATTCATAAAAAGATAAGCAAGGGACAGCAGAGCTCAGGGCCAGAACCACAGTGTTCCACAACCAGAAATGTGGTGTCCACAGTCAGAACCACAGTGTCCCGCCCAGAACCATGGGGTCCCATGGCTAGAACTGTGGTTTCACGCAACTAGAACCACAGCATCCCACAATCAGAACCACATGTCCCATGGGCAGAAACAAAGTGTTCCATGGCCAGAAACATAGCATTCCATGACCAGACCATGCAACCCCATGAGCTAGTCACTCACAAAGCCTTGCCTTCCTCATCGAGAGTCCACACTGGAACTCGCCCATAGAATGTTCCAGATGACTGCTGTCCAGACAGAGTGACCTCAGAAATGACCCTGCAAATCTTTAGCAGTGACAGTGGCTGAGAAGTACTCTGAGAGCAACGTGGGGCTTGGAGGGCTCCAGAAGGAAGATCAGACTGAGCATGAGCTGCAGGACTCAGGCTCCCTCCTCCCACCTAGTGTCATGTCTCTGCGGTCCCCCAGCTGTGTGGCTTTGCTCCCTAAAAGTAGGGACACTGTGTGATCATCCTGCAGTTGCTACCAAACTGTTCAGAGAAGCTCCTGTGAATGGGCCTTCAGGGAGCAGCTGCTCTGCCCAGCACTGCCAGAGAACATGAGGCAGAGTAGATGCCCCAACCCACACACAAAGGGCATAAGGCAAATGTGGTGCCAATATCTGAGAAACCAGAATCCATGACTGTCTTCAGAGCCAGCTCACTTCTCAGCACCATCTGGGCCAGAAACTTAAGAAGATGTTTGCCATGTTTCAGGGTGAGACAGGCCGATGTGCTGATAGTGTTGGAGCCAGGATCAAAGGAGCTGAACCCACTCTCCAACTCACATCATTCACTGTCACAGTGTGGGAGAGGGTAAACCTCTGCTGGTGGATAAAGAAAACATGGTGTCAGAGAACCAGAGATCTTCAGAGGCACAGCCGGGCCCAGCTAGGCCCACAGTAGGTCTTTATAGTCAATGCCTCCTCTCTCTGGAACATGTGAACTAACTGAAAAGGAGTGAACAACTGAAAGTATGAACGAGTGGGTGAAAAATAAGGAATGACTGAGTAATTTAAAGAGTAAAGTAAGGGAAGAGGATCCTATTAAAAACAAACCCTGATGTGGCAAGGCTTGGGACAGTAACTGCTGAGCAAGTTATGGCCCAGCCACTCATTTGCCCACCCTCTTACTTGCCCACAACACATTTATCTATCCACTATCCATTTATTTATCTTCCACCCATTTATCTATGAATATCCACTCATCCACCCACACATTCATTTACACACCACACATTTATACACTACACATTTATCTACCCATTATCCATTTATCCACCCACATCCATTCACTACCTACTATCCATTCACTTACTCAGCATCCATGCACCCACCCACATCCATTCACCTATCCACCACCCAATCATCCACCCAATATATACATTCATCTACCCACTAGTTACTTACTCAGCATCCATTCATCTATCCACTATCCATTCACCTATACCCATCTATTCACCCACATACCGCCCATTCATCTACTCACAAATCCATGCATCAGCCCACCCTTTACCATCTGCCCACACATCTACCCTATTCACATTTCCACCCACCGATGCACTTATTCATCTATGACCCACCCAACTATTTATTCACTCACTTTATCCATCATTCATCTATACACACTGACCCATTTGTCCATCTATCTGCCCATCCATCTGTTCAACCCCTATTCATTCATCCACCAAGAAACCTGCTCATCTTCATTCACACTCTTCCTCCCATCCACTTATCTCACCCATACACCCACCCTCCCACCTGACTGTCCTCCATGGCAAGTCCCTTTTCTCTCCCAGGAGGAAACTCACTGAGGTAAAGGTGGGATCAAGGAATGTCACTGGAAGAAACTAATTGAGAGTGAATGGTACTCGGAAGTCTACACCAGCTGAGCTGGCATGGGAGCATAAAGGAGTGTGGCATTCCCTTTCTTGTCTCTAAAGTGGCCCTTCCTGATGGGCCTACCACTCTGTGGCCCACCCTTGGCCCTGCATACCCCTCTACCATGTATCCTGTGCCATGGGGGCTCCTGCCTCTTTCATGCTGAAGAAATAAGTCAGCCCAGACTTGATCCTGAAATATGAGTATGAAATAAACTGCATCATGAACAGCAAATTATGGCCCTAAAAACATGCTCCCTTATAGCTAACATTACCTCAATAAAAAATAGAAGGTAAAGTAGTGAGAGATTTAATCTAGAGAAAATAATAAATTTCTACTTAGGTCCAACAGATGGTAGGAAAGTCTCACCTTCACCCCTTCCTGTCTCTGCCTTCAGTCATCTCAGTTCCACAGAGTAAGAGATACACAAATGCTAGAATATTCCCAAGTGTGCACCCTGCACCCCAAGAAACACATTTTGGAATACACAAGGTTGCACAGCACCCCGAATCCCAGCTGCCATGCAAAAAGAAGGGGCTGCAGCTGCCGAGAGTCCAACAACACCAACAGGAAGGCTGCTTTTCTGTTCATTTCACCTCCAAGTGGAATTATTGATTTTCATACTTTATTTTCACGTGAGCTTATTGGAGCGACAGCTGCTGCTCAGGTAGCGGGACCATGAAGAGAAATGAGATTCTGGTAATTAAGGATCCCAGCCCGGGTCGCGGGGACCAGGGGGATTAGACCACTCACTAGGCTGAGCCAGGGGCTCTCGGGGGATTAGGCCGCTGACTCAATCATTTCTTCCAGTTGCTAAAATTGCACTTCAGTTCTCAGAGACGCTCAGGATCTGGCCCATTGGCTCCAGAAAAAAAAACTTCATTACCCACGATCGGCATCATGGGCAGAGTCGGGATGCTGTGGAAGCAAGTCCTCGTAAGACCTGGCCAAGGCAGTGGGGGGCGTCTTGTGATGTCTGCAGGGATATCTCTTCACAGAAGACCCATATCTGTCAGAGGCAGAAACAAGCCAGGAAATACTGAGGTACAGAGCTGTTAAACCAGCCCAGCCCAGCCCTGTGACCCAAAGGCAAAGCTCCATGACCTCGTCTTCACCCAGGAAAGCATTTGCTCTTCTAAAACTCCTGTTGTCTGTCTCTGTCCTTGTCAGACCTGCAGACAAGCACTCGGTGGTTGTTACGAGGCGTTGCCCCCCACCCTGAGGGTGTTCCCAGAAACTCAGATGAAACTGCAGGAGACATCGAGCCTGGGGTCTTGCATGGGGACACAGCAACACAGCCCTGTCTGTGCTCAGTCAGGAACAGCAGGGGCACAAGGAGCTCCTGTGTATACCTCAGGAATTTCGACAGCAGATTGCATGGCCTGGCTTGGGATGTGTGAAGAGGCAGAGCAGGACATCAGGGCAGGGCTAGGGCTGAGGATGAGAGAGGCAATTGGGCAGAGAAGTACAGGGCCAGGAGGGTAGCATGTACCCCTCAAAAGGGAGGAAAGTGGCACCTACATATCCAGTATCAGGGTCATCACATCAGCCATGGACTCTGGGGTGACAACTGCCCTATGAAGGTCCACAGTATAACAAACACCCTGTGGTGGGCTGTTTGCAAGCAGGGGATTATGGGCAGAGGGGTGTATGGGGCAGGGGTGAGTGGGTAGGGGTGAATAGGGAAGGGGTATAAGGACAGGGGTGTCTAGGTCAGGTAGGTGGATGTGTAAGTGGTAGGTGTGGTAGGGCTATGAGGGCATAAGGGCAGAGCAGGTGTGTAAGGATAAGGGACTCTAGGCAGGGATAGAAACTCAGCTCCCAGGCATATGGGGTTCCAGCAATCTGCCATGTGATGCTCTGGTGGGGGGACAATCCAGCAGCCCTAACAAATACGGCTCCCGCAGCTCACACCTCCCACACACTGGTGCTCAGCCTGCAGTGCTCAGGGCAAAGAAAGTCCTCATTGACAGTCTGATGCTGAAGATGACACTGCGGCCATCCGGGCCTGCTCTGCTTCCTGCTGGCCCCACACTGTGGTACCCATCTCCATCTCTATTTCCTGCCTTTGTTTGCCTCCGTCCAGCCCCGGTCCCCGCACCCAGCCCCAGCTGCCCTGCTTTGTTCCGTGTTGACGCCGGAGGACCGTGGCCCGCTGACACTCCTCCGAGCCTCAGCGACTCAGTCTGTTCTGCAGGCTGCGCGGCCATCTGGACTGTGCCGCAAAGGTTGGACGTGGTTTTAGGCGAGATTTCCATCCCATCGGAGAGGGGCGCTTTGCATGCACCACGTCTCCCAAGGTTGAGGTCAGATTTCCCCCTTGTCAGCTGCAAAACAAAGCAAAAAAAAAAAAAAATCATTGACAAACGGAGGGAGTGAAGGATGAAGAGGCATCTGTGGAGGAAGCTTTGTCAAAGGCAGCAGAGTACAAACAAAATAAATTAGGTCTGAGTTTATCAGACGCGGGGCAGCCTCCGTTGGAAGACAGCATGTGAGGCTTCTCCGGGCTTCCCAGGGTGTGCGAGAGGCGGCCACAGGAGCAGGGTTTGTTTTCCCAGCTTGAAGTACTGTGGACCTTGCTTCTGCTGGCCCATGCATGCAGGGCCTCACAGCCCAGCTGACCTCGGCCTCTGTGACACGCTTCTCCATGGGTTGCGTTTTTGGCACCAGACCCCGGGGACACAGCCGGTTGGGGGTCACGGTGCAGAGCTGGGGCCAAGCCTGCAGATACAAGGCCTTTGTGCCACCCCTGGACACATAGCAGGCACAGCTTCTCTGACAGGACTCCCTGTCCTGTCTCACAGGGTGCAGAGAGAGCTTTAAGGAAACACTGTCTAGGGGCAGTTCACCAAAGTCCTTTCTATGCCGACCTTCCCCAGTCCACTCAGCCCTAGCATCCTTGATGACCTCATTTTGTCTGCACTACACGGACTCTCTGTGGATACGTCAGTCCTTCTCACAAGTGAGGCCACAAGACAGGTGCCCTGTTGGTATGAAAGTCACAGACAGAAAGACACATGTGCAGGGCAGCAGCTTCCAACTTTCCAACTTCCAGTCTTCCCAGGGGTGAGGCAGGCAGGTGCACCCACTCCTTTGAGGGGGGGAAAAAGGTGAGCCACAGGCATGGGGCTATGCCATGTGCCTGAGTGGCCCACATGTGAGTCAGATCTATCACAGTTGTGAGCAGACGCCCTGGGTTAGAGAGCTCAGCCTCCTTCCTGTGAGGTCTCTGCAGGCCCCTGGGAAGGACTGGAGCCTGTGCAGAGTGCTAAAGGACAGGAGATGGCAAGGGCCTTGGTTTTTTTTTTTGTTTTTTTTTTGGTTTTGGTTTTGGTTTTGGTTTTGGTTTTGGTTTTTGGGCCACACACAGAGCCAGTGGTGCTCAGGAGGTACTCCTGGCTCTGTGCTCAGAAATCACTCCAGGCAGACACAAGGGACCATATGAGTTGCTGGGGATTGAACCAGTCTGTCCCAGGTCAGCAGCATGCAAGGCAAATGCCCTACTGCTTGCTATTGCTTCCTATTGCTTGCTATTGCTTCTGCCTCCAAGGGCCTTGGTCTACTCCTGGTCACAAAGCACCTCTCCTCCTACACCTAGAGCTTTTGAAGAAAGATGAACAAGTTCCCAGGGCAGGAGATGAGACCCAAGCCAGTGTCTCCTCCTGAGACAAGAGCCCAGCTCTTCCACTAGGATTACACGTGTCCCCTCTCCTGGCCTGACCACCTCTGTTGTTCTCTCCACGATCACAATCCAATAGTTTCTAGTCCCACAGAAGAGGGAGGTTCTGCAGAGCCTCACTTAGCCTCACACCAAGCATGTGGGTAATGGGTCACTTGAATTCCAGGAAAAGGCTTTCTCTCTGTTTTGTTGTTATTATTGCTGTTGTTTTGTTTGTTTGTTTTGGGGCCACACCCAGTGATGCTCAGGGGTTATTACTCCTGACTCTGCGCTCAGAAATCAATCCTGGTCTAGGGGACCATATGGGACACCGGGGATCGAACCAGGTCTGTCCCAGGTCAGCAGAGTGCAAGGCAAACGCCCTACTGCTGTGCTATCTCTCTGGCCCCCAAGGCTTTCTCTCTGTAAATTGAGCGGTGCCTTGCCATATATCCCACCAACTCGGGTTCAGTCACCTGTACCATAATGGGCCCCTAAGCACTGCCAGAGGTGACTCATAACACCACCAGGTGTGACCCTCCTTCAAAAATTAAAGCATGAGAGAGATAAAGCTAAAACAAAACACAACATACCAAAACCAATGGGAAGAAGCAAAAGTCCTAAAAGGGCAGGTTTCGTGCTACCCTTAAACACTGAAAAAAGAAGACCATAGACAAACCTGCACACTTCTGGGAATCCAGGAAAAAAAGTCCAAGGTTGAGTTAGGCAAAAGAAATCTGAGGCCTTGTTCAGCAGAAATAAGGAGTCTCAGGTCAAATTTGGTAGAAAGGAAGAGTCTAAGGCCAACTTCAGCAGAAAGGAAGAGTACAGAGCAGAGCTGCAATGACTCAGCAAGAGAACAGGAAAACAACTCAAGAGTTAACCAAAAGTTATCTTTTGGGCTGGTTAGGTTTTTGGATTATTTTTGTTTTGTTTGAGGGTCATATACAGCAGTGTTCAGGGTTTACTCCTGGCTCTGTGTTCTGAGATATATGTGGTGTATTCTCTGAAGCCCTACAAAAACCTTTCTAAAACGATGAAAATAAGAAACTCTTAGTTAAGTTGAGAGCCAGGAGAGACAAAAAAAAAATTTTTTTTCCAGAGCTTTTCTGAATTCAACAGAATCTATCAAGTGAATTTGACCAAATCTGGGGAGTAAATATCACTTTCTTGCAGGAAGAAAAGCATTTTCCATCGGGAAGCTTTTCCTGTGGCTGCACTGACATGGTTCCTCTTGTTTACATCTTTTCAAATCCAGATGAACTCAAACAGCCATAAATCAACCCAAACAGAGGGCCTCATCTGTTAGCGAGCTCGTATTAGCACACTAATGAGAATTTAAAGATTCTAATTAAACCCAGATGCAAAATATCTTCCTGAGTACATTAGGAAGCACCCGCTTAACAAAAACAGAAAGATGACATTTTTCTAACGCAGTTTTTCAGTTTGTCTTCTGCATTCTGCAGTGAGCAACTTGGAAGGCGGCTGTTGAGACAGTAACGCCTGTTGTCCCAGAGCTCCAGCCCCTGTGCTGCACCTGGCTGCTGTGTCCACACAGGCCCATGTCTCAGACCCCTGAGGCAGCCCTTGGACATGTCTGCCATCGTGGTCAGTGCCCCATTGCTGGAATCTTGTGGCACAGGGCCTTGTGGGGCTCCCTTGGACAGAGCTATGGGCAGGTTTCTCTGGGTGGGGACTCTGACCCCCCCCAGGACTGCCTTGTGATATCTGTCTCTCACCTGCATAGAGCCTACAACAGGTTCCCAGTAGTGGTCAGAAAGTGGCCACTAGGCCAGACACATCAAGGCTTTAAGTTCTGCTTCCTTCAGGGAAGCAGAGCAAAGCATCTGGCTCCACCAATATCATCAAACAAGCTGGCCCCCAACACCCTGACCTGGGTGAAGGACATTTCATTTGATCCCCTACAGAAAGGATTGGGCCTGCCGAGCCCTGAACTGGGATACCAAGTTCTGGGCTGCTGTCATACCCCGAAAGAAGCTTCCAGGAGTACCTCCCAGCCAGGAAGCAGCCAGGGCAGCCTGAAGGTCCAGCCCTGCTCCACTTCTGGTCAAACACAGAGAGTGGGGAGGGTCACAGGCCGAGGTCCCACCTGCCCCCCTATGCAAATCTAACCTTTTACATATTTCAGCATTACGAGCCCAAAGACCAGGTTTCCAGGGAGAATATTTACTGAGGACTTGCTTCTTCCTAATCTATTGATTTTAATATTCTTCTCACTTTGGCTGAATGTCAACTTGACCCTAAGGACCGTGTCTGCAAATCTGAACACATTTTATTTCTTGATGTCACTCAAAGCAATAATGTTGGAGTCTCTCACTCTGGCTGAAGCTCATCTTTCTAGTCGGAGTCACCCACCTCACTGTGCGGCTCCACAATGGGTGGTGTCCCCCTGAGACAGATGAGGTGGACTTGAGGACACATCACCAGTTCCTGTCAGTGAAGCCCTGACTGAGCCTTCTGCTGGCTGCTTTGTGGAGAGTGGGGCCTATAAGCCTCAAAGCAGGGAAGTGAGCCTGTGCAGTGTCCCCACAGATTGCGTTGCTTTGTGCCCTCACATGCCACATTAGGCTGGACCAGGCAGCCAGTCCAGCTAAGCCCAACAGAGCAGCACTGTATCCTGAACCCTCCGTGTTGGTGTCCAAGCAGGCTATGGAGCACCTGGCATACCACAGCTCACCAGAAACTTTCAGGATGCCTCAGATCCTGTATGAGGGGACATAGTGGCCCCTTCTTCAGAGTCCAGGATATGTGACAATGCATTATGGATGGACCTGCCATGCAAAGACCCACCGTGAATGGACGTGCATGGATTTACCCACGATGGATGGGCCTGCTGTGGACAGATCCACCATGGACGAACCCTATGGATAGACCTTTGTAAACAATGACTGGAACAGGCCCACAGCTCAGAAAGAAGCAAGTGTTGGGAAAACTTCCTGTTCATTGTTTGATGATTTGTAATGTTCCACCCTAAGGGCTACAGCCCTGCCAGCGTTCAAAGCAGCCAGGGAATCTCCTGAATGGGCAGATCCACCCTTTTCTTTTCTTTTCTTTCTTTCTTTTTTTTTTTTTTTTTTTTTTTTTTTTTTTTTTTTTTTTTTTTTTTTTTTTTTTTTTTTTTTTTTTTGGTTTTTGGGTCACACTCAGGAGCACTCAGGGGTTGGCCCTGGCTCTACACTCAGAAATCGCTCCTGGCAGGCCTGGGGAACCATATGGTATGTCGGGATTCGAACCACTGTCCTTCTGCATGTAAGGCAAACACCCTACCTCCATGCTATTTCTCCAGCCCTAGATCCAACCATTTCTGAATGTGTTCAGAACATTGCTAGACAGAGATACAATGCCACAAGTCTAAACTTGTCAGTGGCATTTATCACAGAAATAGGTCAGGTGATCCCAAATGTGCATGGAACCACAAGACAGTAAAAGCAGCCTGGAGAAAGAAGAAAGCTGTGGGCATCTTGCCCTAGATTTCACAGCATACTGTAGAGCTACAGTTCTCAGAACTGTGTGGTGCCACTATAAAAATGGCATCTGCTGTATCAGATAGAGAACAAGACAACAGAACAAACCTACATTTACCCAGAGATCAACAGCCACAAACGACCAGAACTCAATGGGGAAGGGACTTCTATTGGGAACCGGACAGGCAGAGGTGCATTTTGGATCTATGAGTGCTGGTTCACCCCAAGACAGGCCTGTTGGGAGAGTACATTCTCACTTTGCCTACAATAGTAACAATAGGAATACCAGGGTGGTATTCCTGAGGCAGGAATGAGTGAAGCCCAGATGATGGACAGTGAATATGGGGCCAGGCGGTGGCGCTGGAGGTAAGGTGCCTGCCTTACCTGCACTAACCTAGGACGGACCGCGGTTCGATCCCCTGGTTCCCCATATGGTCCCCCGTGCCTGCCAGGAGCGACTTCTGAGCGAATAGCCAGGAGTAACCCCTGAGCATCACTGGGTGTGGCCCCCCCAAAAAAAGACAGTGAATACATAGCACAGTGGGTGGAGTTTTTGGTGTGGATGGGATCTTACTGTGGGCAAGGCCTTGTTTTGGGTAGGGTCAGTACAGTGGAGTTGGTGTTGTGGGTAGGGTCTGTACAGTGGACAGGGTGGGTGCCATGGGCATACTGAATGCAGTAGATGGGTCTGAATGGGGTGGGGGCTTGTGGGCGAGATCTGAGCACAGCGATGTCACATGTGCTTGTGTCTTTCAGGAATTCGGTGACTCAGTGGCACATCTGGTCGCACAGAAGTTCCGAGAGGTGACCCGGGGCCTGGCATCGGGGCACAGCCGCCACAAAGCACTGGCCGGGATTGTCATGAGTAGAGGTGAGGAGCCAGGGTCCCCACTATGTGATGACTCAGAGATGTCCCAGCCCTGAGACCACCATGTGACTGGCCCCAAGTTGCAGAGGCCAGTCAGGACTCCTGTCGGGGAAGGACACAGAGGAACTAAAGTCTGCAGGAGTCCCAGTCCAAGCAGAGTTCCGGCCCTCTCACTCTTCCTGGGCACAGGGTAGCCTGGACCTCAGATTCTGAGTCCTTCCTAATGGTCACCCACCCCCTCAGAGCCTCACCAGCCCACCCACAGACGCTTGCTAGAGATCAACCCCTTGGAGAATTTGCCTTGCCTCAGCAGAGTGTGGGGCAGTTTGAGTGGGACTCACAATGGCTCCAGCTCCAGCTGTGCCCCCCAGCATGACAGACAGGCTTGGAAGTTAGCTCATATGCCGCTCCCACGGGAATGGTCCTGCAGGAGCCCACAAGGGATGTTGTGAACTCGTGAGCCCTGGGGACTATGCTTGCTGCCTAGCCTCAGGCCCATGCCCTGGAGGGCAAGGAGGGAGAGAGGGAGGATGGGAGGGAAAAAGGGAAAGAAGGGAAAAGAGTGGAAGGAGGAAGGAAGGGAGGGAGAGAGTGAGGGAGGGAGTGGGTTTGTCGAAAACAGGCCTTAAAAGTTGCCGAGGACACATGCAAACTGTCTGCCTCCACAGACCAATTTCTGCATGAATGGCAGACTTTACAAGGCAAAGCTCCACTAATTAGTGATTTATGAACATTGAAGAGTAATTGCTGAAATTTGCTTTCCTTTTAAAAGAGGAGATTTAATAAACATATTGATTAAAAAGAGATTAGGGAGTAGTGTGCCAAAATCACTAATAGAAATATTTGACTGTCCCTCTACTTCATGTTCCCCTGCATCATTGTATCCATGCTCTAGTTTGGTGACTCCAGCAAATACATACAAGGAGTGATGCGTCTCGCCCTAGTTGAGAGAGATGTTTCTGTATCACGGCCTGTTGTTGTGATGATGGGTCCCAACACATTAGGGGTGTTCTTCATTTGCCATCCACACACAGAGCCTGCCTGTGCAGATCCACAGGGCAACCCTCAGACAAATATTCTCATGAATGTTTGGGGTATGGCAGCCCCCTCACAACTCTGCTTCCTGTGGGCCCTGCCATACTTCCAGTGAGTGCCAAGGTGCTGTCTCTGGGTTTCTGGATTTCTGGGCATGGGTATATTTTCCTCCTGGCTCTTGCCTATACCCTGTTCTTATTCATCATACAGAGCCATCTCTCTACACCCTACTGTACTCACTGAAGAGGGGTGCCATCTTGCACCCAAACTTCCCACCAAGCAGGGTACAGTCCAGAACCTTCTAAATGCAGGGCCTGATGTTTTCACAGGAAGTGAGCTGTAGGGAGCTGCAGAGAGGGGGTATGCTGAGGTCCAGCCATATGCATAGGCCTATGTGTGGGAAGCATGTCAGGGGAT
>PVKC010034368.1:0-12500 GCA_004027635.1 Crocidura indochinensis
AGCTTGCAGGAGGGATCCCCCTCCCAGGACTTGCTTGGGGGCAGCCAGGCAGCACAGCCAGCAGCAGCCCTGGAGGTGGAGAAGGGAATTCCCTCTGGCAGAATGCCCTGCTGGGAAACAGCAAAAGATCTGGAACAACCTCAGTACCTGCCCAGGGATGGAATGGCTGTGCAGCCTGGGAGCACCAGGGCTTGGCCAGGTCCTGTGGAAAAAGCCAGTCTGACCTGGACGTGTGGCTCAGGCCTGCAGTCGGAGGAGATGTGGGAAGGCCAACGGCAGGACAGAGATTCGCACCCCAGTGCAGAGCTGCTCTCTACAGATGAGAAGGACCGGCAAGCCCCGAGTGAGGCTTGCATCTGCAGCAACATACCTGCTGTCATCATTACAGACATGGGTGCCCCAGAGCCAGGGCTCACAGAGGAGGCACAGGGACCCCCGCCGGGCACCCTACCCCTGAGGAAGCTGTCTTCCTCCTCTGCCTCCTCCACTGGCTTCTCTTCCTCCTATGAGGACTCGGAGGAGGACATTTCCAGTGATCCTGAGCGCTCCCTGGATCCCAACTCAGTCTTTTTGCATACCTTGGACCAGCAAAAACCCAGAGTGGTAAGTCTTGCCCTGAGGCTTCTCGAGAACTCACGCTACTTTCATGTCCCCCATTTTGCTTTCTACTGAATTCAGAAAATGTGACTAGGGCCATCAGTACTGTCAGAAATTAGAATTTTGTGCAGGTGGGGAGAATTCTGTGTGGATATGCTTAAGCACTGACTGTGTACTTGGTAACAGGTCGTGAATTCAGTCACATCTGAAATCTGTTTTTGTATGTCTATATGTATGTGTACATACCAGAGATCAAATCCAGACCCTCATGCTGGAATATATGAGAATGATATGCTCTATCACTGTGCTACCTTTTTCAACACTTTAAAGGGAAAAAAACCAAACAGGGTAGGAAGAGTACCACTCACTTCTTAGGAGGATGATATTCATGAAATTTTGCACACACTTCCTGCTTCATCCTGGGATGTTGAACACAGCTGCTGGGGTAGCTTTTGTGTGACCAGGCGAGTCACTTAATTGATTCATTGAAGTGGAGGAAAATTGTTACTGAATTCACTCAACTTCTACTCATGGGCTAGGAATTCCATCACAGGGCACTAAAACATATAGATGTGTTTGTGACTGGCTACTGGGAGCCAAACCAAAGCATTTTTGTAAATTAAGTGAGGACATTGCAATATTCATGGTGTCACCTTAACCTTGGTGCATTTTGACGTTTGATATAATTGGAAAACCATGCTGTGAGTAAAGCAGATGGATTCTTTATTAACAAAATGTTCTACCAGGTTCAGTTGTCTGAAACAGACATCTGGGTGATAGCTCTAGGGCAAATCCTTTTGCCATATGCTTGTTGGCTGGTATAGGCTTCTTTACTTTCTTTTCTTTTTGAAGGGCCATACTCAGCGGTGTACTCCTACCTCTGCACTCAGGGATTACTCCTGGCTGGCTTGGGGATCTTATGGGGCGCTATGTCAGCTGTGTGCAAGGCAAATGCCCCACCTTTTCCTTTTTTAAGTTTCCATTTAATTACTGAATTAATTCCCCCCTTCTCTTTGTTGTTGTGATGAATAGAGGTTACACGCATGTGCAGACACGTGTTTGTGGTGCTTGCCTACTCATGGCAGTGTTCATAGCAGTGTTCTCTGGGAATGCTCACTTTGAGTTTTGGTGTTAGTACACATGCTCATTGGAAATTGGACTCTTTAGTTCTTTCGCTCTGGTCATGTGCCAGTGACCACATGCTATTAAGGAGGAGGGGTTCCAGATAGTAGGATCAGACGTTACTTGGTACTTGGTGATGGCAACAGGGATCGAACTGAAGGCCTCCTGTGTGTAAACCAGGTACTTTTGCCACTGAGCCATCCCCAGGCCCTTAGATACATTTTGAAGTGACATGTTTTTTGATTCATCATATTGACATCTTATTCTGACAACGGCCATGGATCGTTTATTATGGTGACATGGTTTATCTCAGTCCTAGACTATTTTCACTTTTAGGAGGATTAGAGTTTCCTACAGAGTTGAAGCCAACTCTTCTGGAAAGGACTTTCTCTTCATTTTGTCAGAGGGAATTCTTTGAAGGAATTTCCTTGTATAGCATACATTGAGTTCTAAAGCTACCTTGGGGGGAAAAAAAAACCTACATTTGATCATAGTTAGTAACCCTCATATCTCATGTTGAATTTCATGCTTAATGAGTTTATTGTTTATTGTATCTCAATAACAAGCCACAGCAACTGAGAATTTTATATTTTTTGATTTATTCATATTTATATTTCACTGCATTCTTTTGTCAGGATCCCAAAGCATGTTTCTTTCTTGATTCCCCATTTAGAAATCAGTCAGGATTTTTGAAGAGCAGTCATTTTCTTTCAATGGAATTCCACTTTCTGTTGATGATCAGAAGGCAAATGTATGCAAAATTGGGGCCAAATAAGCTTGGTGTTTTGTGACCGGAACAGGGGATCAGGCATGGACATGCTGCCTTTAAGGAAGGACAGTCCACCTGGAAGGGACAGATGGAAAACGCTTCTAATTGAAGGCGTGGCCTTAATTCCTCTGCATTCTTGCTTACACTTAAAGGCCTGCTGCATGACAGGGCTCTCTGTTCTCTCCACCTGTTTGCTTTTTTAAATCCTCAAGCTGATTCGGCACAGCCCAAGGTGCTTTAACTGGTTCTCCAATTTTCCATTTGCCCTTTCTAGTGGTGGATTAGCAACTATTGGCTGGTTCTCAAAATGATTTGTGTGCCTTGATGTTTGAAAAGGGCTCTTGTCTGAAAGTTGAGTTAAAAGGGAGATAAATAATGACAGGCGATAATTCCTTTTATTTGCCAGAGGGATGCCAACTGAGAAACCAGCTGTTTGAGTGGATTCTCAAGTTAGCTAATAGGTTCAGAGATAACATTAAGACTGCCCATTGTCCAACCTCCCTCCCTCATTGGATTTCAGATATGCACATAGAGTCAGGGGAAAATCCCCCACCAGCATGCTTTGAATCATATGAAGCCGCTCCTGAGCTTGTGTGAGGACAAGAGGCATTGTTGTAACCAACTGGAAATGATGGGATTCTAGGGACTTTTGAGCTTTTGGTTGGGTGCTTCCATGATACACTACTTTTTTCTTGTATGTTTGTAAAGGTGGAGTGAAGCCTTATCTGTGACACCAACATATCTGTTCACTGGGGCATAAATCGTTTTGATTATCTGATGCTGATATTTTCCTCTAGATAAGTCCAGGGAACTTGATTGACTAGGCTGTTTGCTGTGCTTTTCAATGTTTTTACAGTTAGTATTTGAACAACCATTGCATGATGCTTAGTAAGACCAGCTTCCTATTCTCGGGACATGGCTGCTTCTGTCTGAATTATTGCCCTGGACTGCAGGCGTACAACCTTCATTCGCCTACCTCAGCCTCACACAGAATGCTCTTATTCATTCACACGCCCTCACACACACCACCTCATTCTCATAGATGCGTACATTCACTCACACATGCCACCTCACACTCCCACACTCCCTTACACCATCCCTCATCCTTACACATATGTTTGCACATATACACATTCACTTGCACGTTCACCCTCATGCTCACAGGCATTCCCACACTCTCACGCACACCTGTTTTTAAACTTGCATGTTCAGCCTAGTAGTATAGGGAACCTCTGGCTTTCAGACCCGCGAAAATACATCATTTGAAAGGCTCTGTCTCTCCTCAGAGACCCTTTGCTGCACACTCGTGCTCCTGCTGAGGAGGGCTGTGTGAGTGTATGCAGGACAGCTGAGAAATTTCCCGGCAGCTTTGCTGTTGCTTTGGCTACTCAGCAAAGGTGGAAGTCCTCCAACTGTGATGAGTAGCCAGAACAACAGCAAAGTTGCCACAAGCTTCTCAGCTGAAGAACTCCCTGTACATAAAAAAAAAAAAAAAACAAAATGAAACATAAGTTGTTTGGAAATATCCTCTGATAATCAATTAACCATTTTAGATTATGCAAATTACAAAGGCCTTTTTACTGGAGGAAGTAGGGTGGGACACAGGTTCTCCTCATCATTTCCATGAGCAGGAGTTGGAAAGTCACCCACAGACACATGCAAAATGCTCCAGACCTTTCCTGCTGCTGCTTTCAAATGGGGCTGGCCCCCAAGGAGAATCTTCCAAGTTTTGGAAACCAGTTCTGTTTATAAAAACTTGTCACGTGAAATTGGTTTAGCAATAATTGTCTTACTTGCTTTGTGTTTGACTTGTTAGAATTTAGGCCTGATCATGTTCACTGTCCTGAGAGGTAGACAGAAAAACATAGCGAGGATGGCACTCTTTGGTGCTCTTTGTTGAATACAGCTAAAATGATCAGCAATTTGCAACTTTCCTTGTTAATCCATTTAAAACTTCAGAGGATTGAAACATAAGACCTCAAATGCTTTATAAAATTATGCATGTATCTTACATGAAAAAGTAGGGTGATTTTATTGATTTATTGAAGCATTATGTTATCAGTTTTATTTATAAATTCCGAGCATAAATTCCATTCACCGACTTAGTTACCTGGCGGATAAATAAGTATAATACAGGAGCCAATAAGTATAATACAGGAGCCAAAGAAAAGGCAGAAAAGGCACTTATCTTGCATGTGGCCCACCGGGGTTCAATTCGGGCAATCTTATGGGCCCCCGAGCCCTGCCAGGAGTGATTTCTGAGTGCATGCACTCCAGCCATTGAGACACCTCCGTGGGTCAATGCTTACTACTTTTAAAAACCGTTTAAATTTTTTTGTGTTGTTTAGTTTTATTATCTTTTTTCTTGTGAAAAATTCAGTCATACTGAGTAAAAGGTAATCGAACTGTTTAAAATAGCTTTGTGTTGGGCCAAGAAATAGTATAGCAAATAAGGTGCTTGCCTTGCACATAACTGACCCTGTTCAATTTCTTGGACCACATACAATCCCCGTGAGCATCACTAGGAGTGACCCCTGAGCACAGAATCAGGAGTAAGTTCTAAGAACAGTTAGTATGGTTCCAAAACCTCAAAAATAAATAAATTAATTTCATATGGTCTGAAAAATATTAAATATTCTTGTATACTAAAATTAAAAATCATTTGAGGTATACTTGTTTTTAATGCGTTAGTGGGGCCAAAGAGATATAGATAGAGATGGGTTAGGTGCTTGCATGATATGCTACTTTTTCTTGTACATTTTTAAAGGTGGAGTGTTATCTGTGACACCAACACATACAGGAAGTATGATTCTTAGCAGTTGTACATGAAAAAGCATCATCAAAATAAATCAGCAGTTGAAATAAAGAAATCCAATATTCTCATTAATAATTAGATTGTGGGGCCGTGAGATAATATAGGGTTAAGGTGCTTGCCTTGCTTGTGCCTGGCCCTAGTTCTATCCTCAGACAGTCCCCTAAGCACGGTCAGGAGTGATCCCTGAGCACAGAGCTGAGTATGGCTCAAACACCCTTGCCCCTGATAATTAGATGGGGGAGGAGTACAGAGCAAATGTCTCGTAAGCTTAGATCATCTGCTTTACAAATGAATTCACCTTCTCTTTGACCCAAAAGCACTGAGTGTAGTCCTACAGTTCTGTTGTTTGGGCCTGGAAGCTTTGCTGTCTGTCATTCCTCATACTGCAGAGGTCTATGGCCACCTGTAGTGAGGTGTATGTGAACACCATAAAGAGAGGTACAGGGGCTGGAGTGACATAACAGTGGGTCGAGCACTTGTCTTGCTTGTAAATGGCTGGATTCTATCCCTGACACATCATAGGGACTCCCAAGCAGTCAGGAGTGTTTCAGACCACAGGGTCAGAAATGTAAACCCTGAGCACATCAAAACAACAAGTGTGCAGTCTCAGCATGTGTGAGGGCCATAGTTCAAAAGCACAACCACAACCAAACTTTTGTGCTTCCACTTAGTGTGATTCCTGGAGGTCGTACATGTGGACACTGTAGCTAAAGGATGCCAGCTTCAAAGGGCACCAAAGGCTGAGTGTGTGCCCCTTGGTCAGCACCACAGATAAACCTGTGGGAGCACCACAGTTAGATGTGGGAATAGCTCCCTTGACACCAGCTAGGAAGGGAAAGGAAAAGGATAATAATAAGATCCTAGGACCGGAGAGATAGCATGGAGGTAGGGTGTTTGCCCTGCATGCAGAAGGACGGTGGTTCGAATCCCAGTGTTCCTTATGGTCCCCTGAGCCTGCTGGGGGCAATTTCTGAGCATAGAGCCAGGAGTATCCCCTGAGCTCAAAACAAACAAACAAACAAACAATAATAAGATCCTAGTTATAAATGGTTCAAGGAATAGAAAGAGGCTGTGTTGGTGGGATGCCATTACATTAACCTGATGACCTTTTGCATGAAAGGTAAACGCCTTACCTCCATGCTATCTCCCGGGCCCCCATTACATTAACCTGAATAAAAGATCATTCTGTTCTCTGAAGGCTTCAAACTCCCCCCACCCCCAACAATTAAGTTTGGAAACTGAGGCTTGCCTACACAGAATTAAAACAGCACTTCAAAGGCCTTTTATCAGAGATAAAAGTGAATTACTCAGCTTCAAATCTTTTTAAATAAAGATGTGGTAGAGAGAGAAAAGAAGATTAATGATTAGGACTTTACACAGATACAACTTGGAATTGAACAAGGTTTTAATTTTTGTAAGACAAACACATTCAGTCAGTTGCTGTGTTTAGAGAAATGTATTTTAGATAGTCCAGAAATCACTTATTATAATTTTTGTTTTTCAGCTCCAAATTAACTAACTAGTCATGTTTCTGATTATGTTGGCACATATGTGTCAAATGTAGCTACAGATTAGATTAGTTTTGCTGGTTTATTTATATGTCTAGGAGTATTGATAACATTGTTTAGGCTCATTTTATTTTGTCAGGTTTCAGTCCCATTATCAGACAGTAGCATTTCAAAGTCTTTAGTGGAAAACGGCAGATTCTTATGTCATCCCAGGTGATTGGGGGCTAATGTGGAAATGTGCCATGGACAGACCCACAGTGGGAAGGTCCTGTGCATTTCTGATAGGAGCCTGACCTTTGCAGTTTTTGCCTGGGGCCATCAAGCCCATGACAATCAAGCTTTGCAACACTTTTTTTTTCCCTGACTGAATAGAAATGGAGCCATGAAAGATGAATTTTTCATGAATTGGGGAACTCAAATGTTTATGAAATCACACCAAACCCAACGGTGAGCTCTTTGGTAACATGCAACGTCCTTTTGCTCCAACTGCCGCTTTTTCCTCAGGATGTTCGGGATTTTGTGTGGTTCTCCTAAGGCTGAATATGCCCTTCCTGTGATGGAACAGAAACACCTAGTCTTGAGTTTGCCTTTGCACCCCTTCTTCTGACTGTGAGGCCACCTCAGGATCTGGAGAAATCGCAGACTCAGTCCCATCACCCCATAGTCAGATTCAGCCAGCTGGGCACTGCCACTAACCTGAATCGCCTGAGCTGCAGGGAGGTGAAAGGGAGGTGACTCAGCCTTAGAGCATTTGTGTACGACAGGAGTCTCAAATTCAATTTACCTGCGAGCCGCAGGAGGCAAAGTTGGGGTGATCCTTGAGTGCAAAGTCAGTAGTAAGCCTTGAACATTAGGGGGGTGTGACCCAAACAACTCAAACAAAACAAAACAAAAAAAGGTTCCTCTAGGGCAGGGCCACAAAATGTTGCACGGAGGGCTATTTGCGGCCTTTGGGTCGCGAGTTTGAGACCCCTGCACATGAGGCCCTAGGTTTGATCCCTGGTACCTGCAAGATAAAAAAAGGAAAGAAAATGGAAAAAAATTAGAAATAGTAGCTTAAGGGGCCGTCGAGGTGCGCTAGAGGTAAGGTGTCTGTAACCGCAAGCCAAGGAAGGACCACAGTTCCATCCCCCAGAGTTCCATATGGTCCCCCCCAAGCCAGGGGCAATTTCTGAGCGCTTAGCCAGGAGTAACCCCTGAGTGTCAAATGGGTGTGGCCCGAAAAACCAAAAAAAAAAAAGAAATAGTAACTTAAAATATCAAAATCATAACTTTAATATGATCAGCAACCATGTTACCTAAACAGTTTAAAAATTAAGAAGCTTTGAGGTTGGAAAGATAGTACGGGGTTAAAGCACTTGCTTTGCATGTGGTTGACCCCAGTTAATTCCCTGGCACCACATATGGTCCCCGGAGTACTGCCAGGAGTGATTCCTGAACAGAATCAAAAGTAAACCCTGAGCACACCCAGATGTAGCACTCTATCACCAAGAAATTAAAAGGCTAATAAAACATTTTTTTCCAAGGATGAGAAAGTAAAATTTGTAATTTACTTGTTTTTTGGAGGTGGGAGGTTGGGCCACATAGTGGTGCTCTGGGGTTCCTGGCAGCTTCAGGAGACCATATGGTGTGCTGGGGATTAAACCCAGCTCAGTCTCGGGTCGGCCATGTACAAGGCAAACACCCTACTGCTGTGTTATCACTTGGGCCCCTAATTTACTTGTTTCGCTTTGAGGGTCACACCTAGTAGTTTTCTGGAGTTATTTTGAGTACAGTGCTCAGGATTGCTCTTGATAACATGAAGGATGCCGAGGATGTAACTATTGTTTTAAAGATCATTTTAAACTTCTTGAATAACAGACATCATCAACATCAATGATCTCACTGGGAAGTTAGGCCTCTTTTCTTTCGATTTTAAAAAAGACAACAACAAAACTTTTGCTGTAGCTTCCACTATTAACCATATAAATCTGGCCCTGGCAGAGACTTTCACATTCCTTTTTTCAAAGCTGCCTTTTCAAGACAAGGAAAGTAAGGCCTAAGAACCTCATTACAGTTACAGGAGACATGTTTACATTCTTCTTACAAGTACGTAAAACCTCATGTGAATGCATTTTTTTAATTCATATTGAAAGAGCTATTGTGACTTGAAACATAGTACATGAGGCCAGCAGGCAAGGTGTTTGCCTTGAATGTGGGCTGATCTGGTATTGATTCTCAGTACCACATATGGTCTCCTGAGCCCCACTAGCCCCACTAGGGAGTGATTCTGGGCCATAGAGTCAGGACTGAATTCTGAGCACCACTGGTTATGGCTCCCAAAATGAAGAAAAAAAAAGCAAAAATCTAAATACATGTTTTTAAAACATCTGGATAAGGAATGAATGAACATATGAATGAACACATTAACCAATCATCTGGGAGATGAAAAAAAAAGAAAGGGTAAACCCAGCTAGCAAATTCATGTCTGCATCTATGATGCGAATGCTTGGTGCTAGATGGATCAGGGTTGGGCCTTTGTTGAGCCTAGATGAAAGTTCCATTTCTGCCTGGCCTCCAAGCCCTCTGAGAAAGGGGGAGAGTAGGCCTGGACTCCGGATGAGTGTTCAAAAATTGTATCAGTGATGCTAGATTATTGAAAATGTCTAGAAAAGTACTAACATGTGGTAGGAACTCAGTAATACTTGACTTCAGGGGAGTTGGAAGACACCTTGATTCCTGGTGGAGCAGATTCTGTCTGGAACATTCGTTGGGCCCCTTGCAAGAAAGACTGTTGCAATTCTATGATTGTTAAGTTCCTCTTTCACTCAATACAATAGTAGAAAATGATTTTACCTCAGATGAAAGTGGGAATCTATACCCACAAAGGAGGGTATAGATGGACAGTTGTTCAAGCATGACAGTTTCCTCAGTGCATTTTATGGAACATCGAGAGCAAAGTTGGTCTGTCTTCCCCTCTATCTCTATTTCCTAGTCTAGTTTCCTGTTGTTCACTCACAGGGTTGGGGATTACTTTAAGACTGAGAACAGGAGCCAGCGAGATATAGTACAGCAGGTAGGTTGCTTGCCTTGCATGTGGCTGACCGGTCTTCCCCAGGAGTGATTTTTGAGTACAGAGTCAGGAGTAACCCCTGAGCACCACAGGGTGTGGCCCCAAAATCAAAATCAAAAACAAAAACAGGAAGACTGAAAATCAGAGAAGTAAATGAGTGAATAGCTTGACAGCAGTTTACAATTCTCAGGCCTTAAAGAAGAGTGTCTGTAATACGTTGTGCTTGGCTCTCAGCTAACTTGTATAGAGTATTTCTCAACAATTTCATTAAGAATTCACTAGTAGTGGGGCCCGGGAGATAGCATGGAGGTAAGGCATTTGCCTTTCATGCAAAAGGTCATCGGTTCGAATCCCGGTGCCCCATATGGTCCCCCGTGCCGGCCAGGAGCAATTTCTGAGCATGGAGCCAGGAGTAACCCCTGAGCACTGCCGGGTGTGACCCAAAAAAAAAAAAAAAAAAAGAATTCACTAGTAGAAGGGCCAGAGCAATAGCTCAGCAGTTAGGTTATGTACCTTGCATGTGGATAATCTAGTTCAGTTCCTGGTATACCATATGGTGCCAGGAGTAATTTCTGAGCACAGAGCCAGGAATAACCTTTGAAGGGTTATTCTGAAGGGCATGGGCCAAAACTTCCCCCCAAAACCCACTAGTAGAAATTTGATTTCCTCCCTTTATTGAGCATTATTTGGACATTTCATTGTCTTGATAACCACTCAAAGGAAACTCGTTCAACAAAAGCTGTCTTTTCAGGGCACTTTTAAGGGGGTTAGTAATACTCAACCCCCCTCCACCCACTCACCCCTGAAACTATTTCATTTTTAATTTGCTCCAAACCAGCTGATAAATCTTATAAGGAGACAGAAAATAGGAATTGTAGACAGTGAGCATGCTGTAACAGAATTTGCTTATTTAATCTCACCTAAAAATGTTTAAGGTAAGAAAACAAGGAGATTTAATTATTTAATGTCAAGACAGAACACAACTTGGCAATTACCTGAAATTTTAGCTCAGAGCAGAAGTATGGAGCACTTTTCATAGGAGTTTTCTGGCAGTCATAGCAATGGTGAAACAAAGCGAAGGAAGCAAGAATGGAGTTTTTTGATTGGTTACGTCACCACAATACACTTAGGTGCATTGAAGCAGGAGGGAACAACATGGAACTTACAGGGGACACCCTTGCATTGCTGGTAGTCTCTGTGGTAGATGCATTCTGTTTTACGTTTTAAAAAGATATCAATTCTATGGAGATATCTATATAGACACTAATAGTTTCAGTGGCCCCACTCCCTTTCCTGCTTAGGTACCAGGTGGGTTTGAGTTCTTTTGTTCTAAATCATAACTTATGATTTATGATCTGGTTTCCTGAACAGACTGCTCAGAACTCTTGCCTCTGGTTGCTTTCCTGGTTATTGTCTTAGCTACCTGCTCATGTTCCCAATTTTCTCATCACTATAATGAAGCTTCAAGATGAAGCATTTCTTAATTCGAATGGCACAGGAAGAGCAAAGCAAAAACTGCAACTTACTTCTTATAAGCAAGCAACATTGCGATTTGTACTTTGTAGGGTAGAATTTGGAGAGAGAGGGGGAGGATCTATTTAGTTCCTCATCTCTGAATAATAGAAAATTTCACTAAAGGCAGGTGGAGAGTTGGTGAATGTTCAGCTCAAGAGGACCTTTCCTGAAGTTCACTGTTATCCTCTCAATCTAGCATTTTACTTTTGCGGTAAGATTCAGGTTGGAAAGAGAAGATGAAATGCTACAGCATCTCCAACGAAGGCGTTGAGATTATTTCCGTTGACCTGGTGACTAAGATTAGTGTAACCCCATGTCTAAATTGTTGCTTAACCCAGAGATGTGTATAAATGATGCCGACTAAGACCTTGTCTTTGGCCAAGAACTCTTTCAAGAAGGTTGGCTTTCTTTTTTTTTTTTTTCCTACTTTCTTTTTTGGTTTTGTTTTGTTTTCATTTCAGCAGTGTTCAGGACTTATTCCTGGCTCTGCACTTAGAAATCACTCCTGGTGGTTCTGAGAGGACCATATGGGATGATGGGGTTCGAACCTGAGGTAGCTGCATGCAAGGCAAACACTCTACCTGCTACACTATGGCACCGTCCCATGTTGGCCTACTATCTCACATTTATAAACTTGTCCTTGATGCAACAGAGGTGAGGAATGGGATACTTTTGCATTTGGCTGGGTGGAGTCTGGCATGGACAGTAGTTTGTTTCTTTTCTTTTTTTTGTTGTTTTTGTTGTTGTTTTTTAACCTCTGAAGGCTTCTCTGCATTCTGCTTTGTAACTTGATTGTACTGTTCTTCAAAAAGCTGTAATATGGGGCCAGAGCAATAGCACAACAGTAGGGCGTTTGCTTTACACTCGGCTTCCCAGGACAGACCTGGGTTAGATCCCTGGCATCCCTTATGGTTCCCCGAGCCAGGAGCGATTTCTGAACGCATAGCCAGGAGTAACCCCTGAGCATCACCATGTGTGGCCCCAAAACAAAAAGGAAAACAAAACACAAGGCTGTAATACATTTTCTATTACCAGCACTTAATATTGTCATCTACTGCTGGGAGAGTTCAGGCTACACTGAATGAGGGATTTGGTGCCTTGGGTTTGGCCCACCAACTGTCT
>PVKC010034369.1:0-13723 GCA_004027635.1 Crocidura indochinensis
GCTTGGTGAAACAGTGTTAAGAATTTCAAACTACAAGTGTATTTGCAGAATAGTTCTAATGTTTAAGGAAAAGGCTGATATTTTAATTGTATACTTTAAACTTTGATGCATTGGGTTACTTTAGAGTTCCAGTCCTTTGGCGGAGATCAGGAAAACAAAAGCTTTGCAACCTTTTCTCATTTTTTTTAAGACAAAGAACCCAGAAATGTTAGGATGCTAGGATGGAGAAGGGCAGGAAAGAGGCTGCTTATCTTAGAAGCCATGTGAGGAATATGCACATGGCGGTTAGGGCCTTGTAATAAAGCTAGATTTCTCCTGAAACTTCAACTGATGCCTGTGGATCATTCCTCTGCCATTACCCTGAAACCTGCACACCCGCCAGGCAAAGAGGCTGCAGGTGCCAGGCCAAGCATGAAAGGCCTCTCCCACCACACCAGAACTCAATATATTTTATATTTAAACAACAGATGTCGATGATGATGATGACGACGACAACAGCCATGACGACAAATTCCATCAGATTTTAAACTGCTCAGGGCACAGCCTATTATGGAAACAGACAATAAGGGACCAGAAAACAGGAAAACCAGGAGAGTCATGCATCATGGGTGCATATAAAAATGTATTTCAGGAAGAAGGAAAAAAAAAAAAAGAACAAGCTAAACACAGCAGAGAGGTTGATCAAGATTTTTATCTTTTTCGTTGGACAAATCCACATGGAGCTCTTTTATAACCTAAAATTAGAGTTGTTTAGACAGATTGTTGGTATTGGAAGTCATATTGAAGTGTTCTGAGTAATTATAAAAGGAAAAGCAAGTAAATGAAGAAATACAGATAACTTTTGAGAATCGTGATAATGAGAGAATAAAAAAATAACATCATGTGATATTTAGGTTTTTATTAATAAAAAAGAAACGTGGAGTGTTTTAAACAGGAACTGAAGTGTTTCAATCAGGAGCATTCAGGGAAAGAGATTACAAAGGTATTAAACAAAAAGCAACTAACCTGGAATACAATAAACTAATCAGTTCTCATCCACTGACTTTCTGAAGCAGAGCTCTTCTCTTTGGGGGGGGTGGGGTGGGAGTATCACACATCCCGCAGCATCAGATGTTACTCCTGGTTCTGCACTCAGAAATCGCTTCTGACAGGCTCCGGGGACCATATGGGATGCTGGGATTTGAACCAAGGTCTGTGCTGTGTTGGCACATACAAGGCAAAACACCTTACCGCTGTGCTATCTCCAGCCCCAGAGCTCACTCTCGATGTGACCAAGAGATGTGGCCACTTTCTAAAATGTCTTTCTAAAGTCATCTTTTGTGGCAGATGACTCATTGCTGCTCACACAGACATGGTTACTGTCTGCTATATGTAGACTAAAATCTACTGGGTCTCTCAGCACCAGTTATGAGCAATATGGATATACCCTCAGATACTGGTTCTCTGTCTCTGTCTCTCTGTCTCTGTCTCTGTCTGTGTCTGTCTCTGTCTCTCTCTCTCTGTCTCTCTGTCTCTCTGTCTCTCTCTCTCTCTCTCTCTCTCTCTCTCTCTCTGTTTTTGGGCCACACCCAGCAGCACATATGGGATGCTGGGGATCAAACCCAGGTCCATTCCAGGTTGACCACTTGCAAGGCAAATGGCCTACCAACATGTTATCACTCTGGCCCCAACTACTGGTTCTCTATATTAGTTTAAAGTTTGTGTCAAGAGAGCCTTCACGAATTCAAAATTGCCATAGAGGTAGATGAAATGTATCCAATGATATTATTGAAGAACTAGGATTGCCTTTGAGAGAGTCTAAGGTCAATGATGTACATAAACACTGAAGGCATAATAACTCCCCTAACAGGCATTTTCTTGGACAAAACATCTTCTATGAATTATTTTATATGAATAAACAGTAAAAAAAAACTGTCACCTCAGTAGCTGTAAAAATCTTTGAGACTGTTTTCTATGCAAAGGAGAAATGTATAATAAATATTTATATATACATACATTAGATATGTATGCATATTTAGGTTTATTGTAACTTAGTACAAGCTCAGGGGAATAACTACATAACAATATAAAAAAGAAACTCCTTGGGCCAGAGATATAAGAGTTGCAAAAGGATTAAGATTGCCTTGTATCCAGTAGACCCTGTTTCACTCCCCAGCACCACATGGTTCTCTGAGCAGGGAACAATTCTCAAGCACAGAACAACCCTCAAGCATAAAAAATAAATAAATAAAACTAGTAAATTGAGTGCCATGATTTGAATTAACTCCAAAATAGAGTTCTTCTGAAGTAGAATTAGAGTGTCACAACTAATACAGAAAATAGTGAAGCTGTGTAACAGCTTAAAAGCTGAATCTAGGGGCCAGGCGGTGGCGCTGGAGAGAAGGTGCCTGCGCTTGCCTAGGACGGACCACGGTTCGATCCCCCGGTTCCCATATGGTCCCCCAAGCCAGGAGCGACTTCTGAGCGCATAGCCAGGAGTAACCCCCGAGCATCACTGGGTGTGGCCCAAAAACAAACAAACAAAATAAAAAAACAAAAAAAAAGTTGAATCTAAAGATTCAAAAAGGTTCCAAGTTCACATTTTTTTAAACCTAAATCTTCTTGAGATTTTTGTTCAAGTTCTCCCTCTGTTGACCTCATGATTAGCCAATTATTCATGTATGATATTCCACTAAAAAACCTAGAAAGTATGGAAATTCCAGAGGCAACATCAATTGTTCGTGAAATATAAAACGTGGAATGGATCAAGCTACCTGACAAGTGGATGTGTGCTATTTCTGCACTGACCAAGGTGAAGATTTTCGAAATACTTTCTCTCAATCAGGAGTGGCTGGACAAGAAACTCAACCTGGGTATAACCTAAGTGTTTTATTCATAGTTAACTTGTCATCACTGTAGGACATGACTTCACCATTTGGGTTTAGTCCCTGTAGGCTTATTATAACCCACAGCAATAAACAACTTACCCAAAACACTGTTACATTAAACACTTGAATTTCCTCAGACTCTACTTTTAGCCTTTTTAGCACATTAAGAAAATGAGGGCTGAAGAGAGAGTATAGCAGGTAGGGCATTTTTCTTGCATAGGTTAGATTTCTGACACCCTATTCAGTACCCCCGGCCCCACTAGGAGTGATTTCTAAGCACAGAGTCAGAACAATCCTTCAACACCCCTGGGTGTGCCCTGCAAAAGAAACGATAGGAAGGAAGAAAGAAAGGAAGAGAAGGGACGGAGGGGGGAGGGAGGGGTTAGATACATGGAATAACATAAGCTTCCAATCAAGTTACCATATGAGGATTAAATTCTTGCATTTAGGAATAAAGGAAGTTAATACTATAAGAAAACTTATCCAGGTGTCAGAGAACACTTAACTATCATCATAACAACCGATCCAAAGTATAATATAATTTTGAGGAAAGTGGTACAGATGCAAGAGTCTGGTGGGGACACAACTAATACTTTAGGGGCTATTCCCAGATCAACTAAGTGCTCAGGGGTTACTCCTTGTTGTTCTCACAAGACCCTACGTGGCACCAGAATTGAACCTACACTACTGACAAAGCATATGCTCCATGTCTCTAGTCTTTTGGCCCCTTTTTCAATTCTATTATTTTTATCTTCCTCTAGGGATTTTTAAATCATTCTTTTAATGCCTTTAGACACTTTATTCTATCTAAAGGCATTGTTTATACATTCACAAACTGTTTCTTAATAGTATTAGAAACTCAGAGAAAACATAGATATAACATTATGAAGTGTAAGAAATTGAATACGTAATACCTTTTTTCAACTTTAATGTCTACCTGGAACCTCAGGGTTCAACCATATTGGAAGGAAGGTCTTTGCAGATGTAACTAGTTAAAATGAAATTTATAATAGATTAACAGAGAGATCCCTGAGTCAAAAGGCTGGAGGCCTTCCAAACAGATCCTGTGAATAAAAAGTGGAGATAGAGGCCCAGTTGGAAGAATACATTATAGGCCAAGGAATTGCAGAGATTTTTAACAACTCCTAGGAGCTAGAACAAAGGCAAAGAATCCCCCACTCCAAAAGAGAAGTCCCCTAAAAGAATATGCTCCCTCAATTTTTATTTAGGACTTATAGTCCTCCAAACTGCAAGAAAGCAAATTCTGTCCTATTAAGCCTCTCAGTTTATAGAATTTCTTGTGGCAGCTCTGGAAAAGAAACAAGCCAGATATTGATATACAGCAAGTGTCAATGACTCATTTTGCTCTCATAGCAACGCAGGAAAACTACTACACATTCTACAATATCTTGGATCATCTGAACACAATAAAACATTTGGAGTTTAAGATTCTGGTTTCAGGGGCCCGGGAGATAGCATGGAGGTAAGGCGTTTGCCTTTCATGCAAAAGGTCATCGGTTCAAATCCCGGTGCCCCATATGGTCCCCTGTACATGCCAGGAGCAATTTCTGAGCATGGAGCCAGGAGTAACCCCTGAGCACTGCCAGGTGTGACCCAAAAACCACACACACAAAAAAAATTCTGGTTTCAGGTGACAGAAAAACTGATGGTTTGTAGAGTTCCTCCTAGTGGATGCTTACAGGTGAATTTTTCCTTTTGTTTGAAAATATATATATAATTCCTTTCATATAGAATATACATTCCCCTCCCTTAAAGAAGCAGTCTTCTGAAAGGGTCACTTTTTTTAAAATAATTTTTATTGTGACCAAAGTGAGTTACAAATCTTTCACTGTAATATTTAAGGTACATAATGACAATGAATCAGAGCCATTCCCACCATTAGTGTTATCCTCCCTCCACCCCTGTTTGCAGCATGCATCCCATATCCTCCTCCTTTGCCCCCCAGGCTGCTAGTATAAGCGGTTCCCTCTGTGTCTAGCTTGTTGTAGATTGGGTATCGATTCTGTTGTCATTGACTTTGGGTTTGGTGTTTGAGTCCTATCATTTTTTATTTCCACTCAATGTTCATACAACTATGTTTGGTCCTGGTACCTTCCATTTTTCCCCCACTCAATTCATGAGGCAGAACAAGATGATTCAAGTTACCTGGTTCTGTTGGGGTAAAAAAAGAAAAAAAGGGGGCCGGCGAGGTGGCACTAGAGGTAAGGTGTCTGCCTTGCAAGCGCTAGCCAAGGAAGGACTGTGGTTTGATCCCCCAGCGTCCCATATAGTCCCTCCCAAGCCAGGCGCAATTTCTGAGTGCTTAGCCAGGAGTAACCCCTGAGCATCAAACGGGTATGTCCCTCCCCCCCAAAAAAAAAGGAAAAAAACCTGGGAGGATCCCGTCTAGAAGTTATAAATATCAATTTAAAAGAAGATAGGGAAAATAGGAAAACAGACAAAAACAAAACAAAACAAAACAAAAAAACCCAGCAACTACCAAAAAAAAGTACCAGCTACTAAAAACAAGCACCATCATATAATAATGAAATGAATTGTCATGAGAATGACAATAATTTTAAAAAAGATAAAGATAAAATAGAAAAGAGAATAAAATGAAAAAAAGGAAGGGGGCTGGTGTGGCAAGTTTTTGTTATTCTTTGTTTGTTTTTTGTTTTTTGTTTTTGTTTTTGTTTTTTGGAATAGGCACAGTATGTATTGGGAAAATTAGAAACAGAATTCCCTCGGCCTAAAAGATAAAAGGTTTCTTCGCCCTTGAAGCATACTCCCATGGGAACAACTACAGACTCCATATACACTCATTGAAAAGGATCACTCTTTACTTTTATGCTTCAAAACAAATTCTTTTTTTTTAATATAATATCTTTAAACACCGTAATTACAAACATGATTGTAGTTGGGGTTTCAGTCATAAAAAGAACAACCCCCCCATTCACCAGTGTAACCTTCCAATCACTAATGGTCCCATCTCTCTTCTCTCTTACCACCCCAGTCCCCCCCACCCCGCCCTGCCTGTATTCAAGACAGGCTTTCTACTTCCCTCACTCACTGACATTGTTATAATAGTTCTCACTTTAGTTATTTCTCTAGCTGCACTCACCACTCTTTGTGGTGAGTTTCATATCTTAAGCCGGCACTTCCAGCCCTCATCTCTGGGAATAATTTCAAAGTCTCTTACTTTTCTTAAAATCCACAGATGAAACTATACTGTGTGTGTCTCTCTCTCTATCCCTTTGACATATTTCACTCAGCATAATAGATTCCATGTACATTCATGTCTCAAAAAATTTCATGACTTCATCTTTCCTTACAGCTGCAGAATATTCCATTGAGTATATGTACCAGTTTCTTTTATTTTTATTTTGGTTATCTTTTTTTGGTTTTTTTGGGTCACACCCGGCAGCGCTCAGGGGTTACTCCTGGCTCCATGCTCAGAAATTGCCCCTGGCAGGCATGGGGGACCATCTGGGGCACCGGGATTCGAACCGATGACCTTTTGCATGAAAGGCAAACACTCCACCTCCATGCTATCTCCTGGGCCCCTATTTTGGTTTTCTTAATTTTATTTTATTCATCATTTATTGGCTTCTTAGGGTCTTTTTCTTCCACACATATATTTATTAAATTAATTGGTCCATATAAAAATGTTAATTTTTAAGATTATTTGATTTATAATAACTTATATCAAGCTGGCAGAATTGACAGTAATGTTTAGATTTTCTTTTTTTACAAAATCTTATTAAGCACTATAATTACAAGCATGACTGTAGTTGGGTTTCAGTCATAAAAAGAACACCTCCCTTCACCAGTGAAACATTCCCACCACTGATGCCTTCGATCTCCCTCTTCCCCCACCCCTGCCTGTATTCAAAACAGGCATTCTACTTCTCTCATTCATTAGCTTTGTCATGCTAGTTGTCAGTGTAGGTATTTCCCTTACAGAATTCACCACTCTTTGTAGTCAGCTTCATATTGTGAGCCGGTCCTTCTGTCCCTTCCCTCTATTGTCTCTGAAATTATTACAATAATGTCTTTACTTTACAAAAAAGGCAGATATGAGTGAGACTATTCTGTGTCTACCTCTCTCCCTCTGACTTATTTCACTCAGCATTAATAGATTCCATGTATATCCATGTATAGGAAAATTTCATGACTACATCTCCTGACGGCTACATAATATTCCATTGTGTATATGTACCACAGTTTCTTTAGCCATTCATCCGTTGAAAAACATCTTGGTTGTTTCCAGATTCTGCTATTGTAATAGTACTACAATAAATATAGGTATGAGGGAGGAATTTTTGAATTGTATTTTTGTGTTCCTAGGGTATATCCCTAGCACTGCTATAGCTGGATCAAAATGGAGCTCCCAGTTTTTTGAGGAATCTCCATATCGCTTTTCATAGGGCTGAACTAGATGGCATTCCCACGAAGAGTGAATGAGAGTTCCTTTCTCTCCACATCCCCACCAGCACTGAATGTTCTTGTTCTTTGTGATGTGTGACAGTCTCTATTGTGTGAGATGGTTTCTCATTGTTGTTTTGATTTTCATCTCCCTGATGATTAGTGATGTGGAGCATTTTTTCATGTTATTTTGGACATTTGTATTTCTTCTTTGAGAAATTGTTCTTTTCTTATTCCCCATTTTTTGATGGGGTTAGATTTTTTTTTTCTTGTTAAGTTCTGTCAGTACCTTGTATATCTTAGATATTAATATTAGCCCCATATTTAATGGGTATTGAGTAAACAGTTTTTCCCGTTCTGTGAGCGATTTTTGCATCCTAGTCACTGTTTCCTTTGAGGTGCAGAGACTTCTCAGCTTAATATAGTCCCATCTGTGTATCTCTGCTTCAACTTGTTTGGAGAGTGTTGTTTCTTCCTTGAAGATACCTTTAGTCTTAATGTCAAAGAGTGTTTTACCTATGTGTTGTTCTATACCTTATGGTTTCGAGTCTGATATCAAGGTCTTTAATCCATTTGCATAACCTTTGTGCAGGGTGTTAGATGGAGATCTGAGTTCGTTTTATTGCAAGTGGCTGGCCAGTTGTCCCAACACCACTTGTTGAAGAGGCTTTCCTTGTTCCATTTTGCATTTATTGCCTCTTTATCAAAGATTAATTGATTGTATATCTAGGGAGTATTTTCTGAATAGTCTATTCCACTGATCTGAGGGTCTTTATTCCAATACCATTCTGTTTAAATGACTAGAGCTTTGTAATATCTTTATTTTAAATTCATATTCATAGTTTCTAGAAAGGGGCTCCTCTCTGCTATTTTTAACAGAACCATAAAACATGAATCATATCTTGTTCTGCCTCATAAATTGAAGGAAAGAGGAAGGAAGAAAAAAAATGTGGATGCTACCAGAGGCAAGCAGTCCCACAAACATTGAATGAAAATAAAAAATGACCAGACCTAAATACCCAACCCAAAGTCAATGACAATAGAATCAAGAGACTAAGCTATACACAAAAAGGACCTATTACACTAGCAGTCCAGGGGGCTAAGGGTGGAGATGTGGAATGCATGTTGGGAACAGGGGCAAAGGGAGATCAACACTGGTGGTGAAATTTGCCCTGAATCACTGTCACTATCTATGTACGTTAAATATAACTGTGAAAGATTTGTAATTCACACTGGATTCAATGAAAAGTATTAAAAAATATATATGCATCTCAATGATGATGCCATTATTCAGTGATGGTTGTTGAAAATTAAACAGAAATTCTTTCATTACTATGTTGACATTTCTTCATCAATCAATTATCACCTTAAAATATCTTAGAAAGTCTTCCCTTAGTGGGGCCATTACAAGGAAGGAAATAGTCCCAGACAAGCATCCAGTTCTTTTACATAATACTAATTATCCATCATTTTCAAAATTCAACTACCTTTTATACTTTGCAGTCCATTAATACACTTCCCTGACTCTTTTCTCTCTAACCATTTCTGGTACTTTCTTACTTTCATTTCCCCCTATATTATATATTTTGACTGAAATATCTTAACTTTCTATTTTTAGTTCATCAAATTATAGCCCATCTTTAAACTACATTTTATAGCCCATCCCCAATGAGCTATCCTAGATCATTCTTTCCTCCTCCTTCCTGACCTTGTTGCCTTACCAATACCATACCCTGAATGAACCTCACCAGGGTAATTCAGGTTTGGCAAAAATAACAGAAAAATAAATAAAAATTAAAAAAAAAAAACACCTGTTGGGCCCGGAGAGATAGCACAGCGGTGTTTACCTTGCAAGTAGCCGGTCCAGGACCAAAGGTGGTTGGTTCGAATCCCGGTGTCCCATATGGTCCCGGTGCCTACCAGGAGCTATTTCTGAGCAGATAGCCAGGAGTAACCCCTGAGCACCGCCGGGTGTGCCCCCCCCCCAAAAAAAATAGACTATAAGTAAAGCTGTTAAATAAAAACTTACTTTAAAAAGAAATTATATCCTCAACCTCATTGCAAAATGGTGAATCATTTTGCCATTTAATGGGAAGAAGAAAAAGTTAGCCCAATCTCCACCCCCAAAACTGCTTTTTCTTCCTACTAAACAATTCACCATTCTTTTTCAAAGCAAATAAATTCTCCAAACTGGATGCTTACTTGCTGTACCACATTTCCAGTATGCAAGTCTCCTCTTATTTTGTGACCAAATATTTAGAAAAATGGCCCATATAGATTATCTTTCCTTTCATCACTACATACATGATTTAAAAAATACTTAACAACATATTAGAGCTGAAATGATAGCACAGCTGTAAGGTATTTGCCTTGCATGGGGCCAACCTGGGCCAGACCCAGGTTAGATCCCTGGTATCCCATAAGGTCCCCCAAGTGTGCCAGGTACAATTTCTGAGCGCAGAGCCAGAAGTAACCTCAAGTGACACCGCATGTGGCCAAAATATTAAAAAATTAAAAGCCAGCATTTAAATAATTTTTTGTTCAACAAAATAAAGTGAAATAAAGATTCATTTTCTGGTTTTAACTCTTCTTTGTTCTAATAATAGTTTAAGCAAATAAGGGAAAGGGAAATATTCTTTATTAAAGACATGATCAGATATGCAATTCTGAAAAGGCATTTTCCTCATGTACTGTCACTTGTGTAGGGTAGCAGCTGACACCACAGTCAAGCATCTGATCAAAGCTTTTCACATAACACCTTGCTCAAACACACAGATCCATTAAGTTCAGTCACTGGTTTCATAATGGCCCTTTTTTAGCCACAGGGTACATCAGCAAGATGAATCTTTTGAGACTAATAACCGTTCTTCCTACATCTAACCACAATCTACCATACTGTGATTTCCACTGTAATTTTGAGAAAAAAATGAATTTTTCCATTTGAAAAACACTAACAAATTATTTCATACCACAATGCATATATACATACTATATCGGAAGGCAAGAATTTCAACTGGAAATCTAATTTATGTGTACTTACTGAGATTGTACCATTGTCTAGACCTATGGACAGTCTTCTTGTTTCCGGGTTAAAAGACATGCATGAACATGGAGCTGAAAGAAATGAATATGTTGATGAAATTAACAAAACAATAACTCTCATTGATTCGGGGGTGATAATAGCTAAAAGTTTGCAGCTATTTTATTTCACACTACTTTCTGAAAAATCATTCATTTAACTCCAATAGCCAAAAAATAAAAGCAGTAATTTTCAACCAACCTCCCATTTTTTTAGTTATCCTTTAATGAATCTAACAAGATATTAATTATCAAACAGGACAAGTTTCAAGGAGCTTTGTCTCAAATGTTCTTTTAGTATCCAATACAAATGAAACCTTTTTTTTTTTTGGTTTTTGCCACACCTGGTGACGCTCAGGGGTTACTCCTGGCTATTCGCTCAGAAGTCGCTCCTGGCAGGCACAGGGGACCATATGGAGAACCGGGGGATCGAACCGTGGTCCGTCCTAGGTTAGCGCAGGCAAGGCAGGCACCTTACCTCCAGCGCCACCGCCCGGCCCCCAAATGAAAACTCTTATTATCCCTTTTCCAAATGTTCTCTGTTTCTATTGCTCATCTATATTTTGACTAAAAATTGATTTAGAACCTGTAGATTGACAGAAATCAATACAACTGATCTTATGTAAATTAACGCATGCTTGGGAGTCAAAAGTACTTGCTAACCCGTTTCCAGGTCCTGACTTATCTATATATGCCTGTTCCTAGGAATAGAGGCCTTTGGATTATTTGTCTTATACTAAGAGTTAATCTAAAGAACAGAACACAGCATCAGCATCCTTATATTTTGGTTGTTTGTGGGGTTTTAAGTGTTTTTTGGGGGGAGGTGGTCCACCCGTAGCAACACTCAGGAGTTACTAGTGGCTCTACACTCAGGGGTTATTCCTGGCGGTACTCAGAGGCCATATGGTATGGCGGGGATCAAGCCCAGGTCTGCTGCATGCAAGTCAAATGCTCTACCTACTGTATTACCTATTACTCTGGTCCCACATCAGTTTTAAATATCTCTATTCTCACAAAAGCCCTGTAGAGAATGAAGTATTCATCATAATCAAATCAATATCAAATATTTTTACTCCTTCTTTTCAGCTTATGATTAGGTGTTCTACCTAAGGTCACATGAGAAAAATAGAGTTGGAGAAGGTTCAGAGGCATAATTCAAACACAACTGCATTTTCAAATACCTAACTTAGATTATCTTCAAACTAGAAAAGTATGTCAAGTTCTACTGACAGCTACTTTATAACACAGCAATTAGTAATATTATTTTCATTCTTTATAAAAGAACCTTGGACAATGAAGTCTTCTAAACTGCATGAGGTATTCATTTTTGTCTAATTTCAATCATGTTATATTATTCAGTTTAGTCATAAACAAGATCCCCAAGGGTACACTGTTGAAAAGAACAATCAAATGATATTTGTACACTCCCTGTTCTAAGAAAATTAGTCTTACTTGCCCTTAGCCTACAATTATGTTGCAAAACTTCAGGTTTCATAATTCCATAAAAAGTGTGAAGAACTAAAATCTAACAGAAGAATATAACTTTAGTTTTAAAAAGGAAAAGAAAACATACATTGAGGTTACGATTACTAAAGCACACACAAACAAAAATAAACATGAAAAAATTTTTTAACACAGTTCATGTGTTCAAGACAATATTATTTCTCTAACATTAATTATATTCTATCCTGCTAAACATTTTAATAGCTAAATTCGTTAAGGTATAAACCCAAAGGACTATAGACAGACCAAAACAACCTTATCACTGAACTGCCTGCCTGACCTTAAAAAAGTATTTTCTATGCAATTTCCTCCAAAACTCTTGACTGCTTATGCAATAGTTAGAAAACCCATCTTGTGATTTAAAAGACTTTGTTTTAATTCCACATAGGCTACAAATAAATCTACAGTACTATTTTATTCCATTATTTACTTTTTATGTTTGCTTTGTACAAAGGTTTGGAATGCTTACTAAGTCTTAAATAGGTGATATAATTATTACACACACATATAAAGTATTATAGATACCACCAAAGAAAGTATAGATTGTGACATAAATTAATTATGAGATTGTCAGTTACATAAGTCATCCAAATGTCACATCCTTAGTTTAAATATATAGAGTAAAAAAATAAATATATATAGAGAGTAAGAAATAAATCAAAATTCTAAAAGAAAATACTTTCCAATAAAAGACCATAAACAAAAGAAATTTCAGAGAAATTCTGTTGTTCTAGAACTCAAAAGACTGAACCTAAGATAATGGATGCTACACAGGGACTAAACAGCAGAGACAGGAGACCACATAAGCTCTCAGATGCCCACAAAAGCACAACAATCCTTTCAAGCAAATTTCTTTTCCTCGATCCTTTCTTCCTCCTTCCCTCCCTTGTTCCTATCCTTCATTTCTTCATTTCTCTCTTTCTTCCCTATCTTCTTTTTCTAATGTCCTCTCTCCCTCTCTCCTCTCCCACACTTCTCTCTCTCTCTCTCTCTCTCTCTCTCTCTCTCTCTCTCACACACACACACACACACACAAACACACACACACACACACACGCGCGCGCGATATTAACTTTAAGTCATTTCCCAATGTATGACACTCACATAAGAATAAGTACTAGGTTGCTTGAAGTTCTGGCAGGTTAAAGGAAGCAGAAGTATATTAAAAGGGTATAAAGTGAATGAGGAAATAGCACAGGGTAAGGAGTAATTATCTTATATGTGCCCAACCCCTTCATCCCCAGCACTGATGTGGCCTGGTGGTTCACACCAGTAAAGTAAAAGGTAAAGCAAAAACTATACAAAATGGGCTGCAATTCATGCACAATAATAACAAGAAGGGGCCAGAGTGAGAGTACAGCAGGTAGAGCGATTGCTTTGCATATGGCTGACCTGGCTTCGATACCCACTGACCTTCTGCATGCAAAGCAAACGCTTTACCTCCATGCTATCTCTCCAGCCCCAATTTTTAATTATTTTATTATTCAACTAATATACAATTAGTTTCTGTACTTTGCTGGTCAGTTAAACTGCTTATATAAACCAAGTTTCACTGAAGATGTTAATCCAGGGGCCCGGGAGATAGCATGGAGGTAAGGCGTTTGCCTTTCATGCAAAAGGTCATTGGTTCGAATCCCAGTGCCCCATATTGTCCCCCGTGCCTGCCAGGAGCAATTTCTGAGCATGGAGCCAGGAGTAACCCCTGAGCACTGCCGGGTGTGCCGGGTGTGACCCAAAAACCAAAAAAAAAAAAAAAAAAAGATGTTAATCCTGGAATTTTACTACACTCTACTTTATTATGCAAAAGAAATTATCTGACAGAAGACACTACTCTTTCCAGGATGTTCTGG
>PVKC010034370.1:0-13730 GCA_004027635.1 Crocidura indochinensis
CCGAGACCGTAGTTCCCATTCAGATGGGGATTTCACAGCATTTTAATCATTAGTTTTTGTTTCTTGTCTCCATGCTCATACTTGCTGTGAATTGGCTGTGAAATCGTCTCCTTAGTAACAGCTTTAGGAGGGTAGAAGTTTGAATATCTGGTTTTGGATATCAAAAAAAAATCTCGATATCTTGTAGGGCTTAACTTAAAATCAGCAACGTAGAAACTAGCTTTCAACAGAAAAATGGTGCAATGTCTGGCCATATGCTTCTAGAACGAGAGTTCGGAGATTGAGTATTTTGTTCCTATTTTATTGGCAATGTGCCTTGTTTAGCAGACATTTTTTTCGTCACTAAACACACTTAATTGGGGTCTATTTGGTAATACTTCAGCCACTTAGACACCTCTTATTTGTTTAATTGCTCTTATCCTCCTTCAATACCAAGTAAAAGTTGGGGAGTTTTGAGGAGGGAGACAGCAAGGCTAGTAAATACCCCACAAAAAGCTTGTCCCTAATGGGGAGCTACTGACTTAACCATCTTCTACTTTTTGAACCCAGTACCTTCTTAAGTCTGACTATGAGTGTCTTTTAATTGAGGGGAGGGTGTAGGATAAAATACAATTGTGCTCTAGGCTTCCTATTGCTATGCACTTAGGGATCACCCTGGAGTTCTCAGGGGACTCCTAAGCAGTGCCAGGGCATGAAATCACGTAGTCCAAATGCAAGGAAAGTGTCTTGCGTACTGGCTGCTTTCCGAGTTTGACTCTTTCCCTATTTTCTCAGTAGTTCTAATGTGTGCGTTTGTGTGTGTGTGTGTGTGTGTGTGTTCTAAAAAATGTGGACACATTATTTCTCTATTTTCAAAATCTCTGTCATTATGTGGTGAAGGATATGAAATTGGAGGTCACTGTGACCCACATAACAGCCTGTTCCATTTCTGGTTCCTTTCTCCTTCAAACGAGACTCGAATCATGACACACACAGCCTGTTCAGTGCTGAGCAATAACCCTTTTAGAATTCTACATGCCAGTTTGCAGCCCTCATCCCTGTCTTCAGAAAAATTAGTCACGCTGAAAGATGTGCGGATACAAGCAATTATTAGAACAGAAGATGAGCCTCTAAATTACAGAGAGTTCTGCAATAAAAATGGCAAATTAAAAACTTGGGCTAATAAAAAATTCTCATCTGCACTCAAGCTTTTATTCAGACATAAAGCTACATACCTTGATAATGACAACTTCTTGTCGAAATCGCCAGAACCTAATTATTCTTTCACAGGCATACAAGACCACTGGGCCCAACACCCATTTCCAAGCCTGCAGAGAGAAGGAAAGAGAAGAGAAGGACATGAACATAGAATCTGAATATTTCCCATCGGAGCCAAATAAATATGGAACATGACGTGGTTTAGACATTTTCCTTAAACTTTGGGTCAGTTCTCAACAGCAAAGTTATCTTTTTTCAATTACATACTATAACATTTAATTAATCTTTTGAATTCTATAAGTTAATTCAAGAGAGTAAACTTCTGTATTAGTTTTTTATGTTTCTGCAGTCAATGAGGCCTTTATGTAGTTAGAAATCATTGTATCATTTGCAAAGAAATGTCAGTGGTGTGATATTTATGTTACATATCACAAGGTCACAAATATTCCCAAACTCAGCCCAACCCAAATGCTTCTAAATCTACAGTTATTGAGACAACACAGGACATAGGAAATGTTAAAAATCCCAAACAAAACCACCTTCAAAATCATATTTTGAGGGACACAACTTGGAGAAGAAGAAACACCTCCCTTAGCCTCCATTCCTATCTCCAGACACATATCCACACTTACTTTTACTTACTTAGTGTTAGTTACTAGTGTAATAACTTTGTGGTCTTTAGAATAAAATATACAATTTAGTTTCACAACTTTTTAAGGGATATTTTTAGGCTTCAACAAGAAGAACTACCTCATAGAGTACACTTCTCAATAAACCATACTCTGGGGTACATCTTCTGAATATAAATTATCTGTGAGACTCAGTTTATGCTCAGGTTATTTTTGATGTAGTGTTGAGTAGATTATAAGGGATTCTTTTGCTTCTTAAAGGGCATGATGAAACCACTATAGTGTTGAAAACCTCTTCTGGGTCAGGTACCAAACTATCCTATAGGACATAGGTATTCTCTTTATTTCACATAAAGGGAAATTAAATCTCAGTCAGTAAGAACAGACAAACCATTGAGGGTCATATAGGCAGCAAAGAGTATCAAAAAGATAAACATGGATAAACCCTGTGCTCCTTCTGGGTCCTCTGCATACCATGCCCCTTACCCTCCTTTCTGTCTACCCCTGAAACTGGTGCTCACACCTAGAGCAAGGTGACCTATAGGACTTATTGACCATGAAGAGGTTTTTGCAAAGCTAGTTCAAATCAGACATGAAAGCTGATGATCTGAAAATGGTACAAAGAGACAGAGGGAGATGACAGGAAGTCAGAATAGGAAAGTGACACTTTTTCCTAGTTTCGCTAAGTTCCTCTTGACTCTTCTAACTTACTGTTCATATCTAAGGAATAGGAATGAAAGGGGCTTCTACTTTGGAACTTCGACTTCACTTAGTTCTCCCCTGTGTCTTCCTCACTCATCAAACCTTCTGCATCAATCTGTTCTCTCTCCTTCTCTCTTGGGTCCCTTGCACTGCTTTTACTTCTGCTCTCAGTATGTTTTCCATTTCTTTTCTGTTTACTTCTGGATCTGTGTGTGTACAGCTCCCATTCTCACCTGTAGCAACCCTGTCCTTCCCCCTGGGAGTCTCTTGTTTGCCGAAGAAAGGCTTGATTCATGAAGACAACAAAAAGCAGTTTGACCCCCTCTGCCTTGTTGGGGTTCAGCAACATGCTCAGAATAGCAAAGAGAGTCAATCTTTTATTCCACAAATGCTGGGAGGTAAGTAGAGTAAAGGTAGAGGTAAAAGTAGAAGAACAGACTGGAGGGCTGGGGTTGGACCATGGGAAGAAGAAAAGCTTTTGCATAAACAAATCAGAAAGGATTTGAAAATTGGGCTTGAGTATTTACAATATGAGAGCAACAATGCAATTCTTCTCATAAAAGCTTAGAGATCTATTTGTAGAAACCCTCAAAGAGTCTGTAGGTAGATTCTGACAAATGGTCTCTTTTCCCATTTAAGATCATTTTAGATATCAAACACTTCATTTGGGTGGCAAACAATCAGTCTGGGTCTCTGAATTTTCTATACTGATAAAATAGATTGGATTCTTTTTCACTATATGTTTAGTCAGGATAGAGTATGTAAGCAATTAATCCTTGGCTCTATCTCTATTTGAGTTTACAAATTGCTCCAGCAGAAAAAAAATCCATAGCTCCAGGAGCACTGGAAGTTAGAGAGAGAGGGAGAGCTATAGTCAGAGAAGAATATGTAAAGGATTATTTTAGCAGCACAGAAGAGGCCATACCCCAAACTTCCTGTGCTGGTCTTGGAAGATCTGTGTTCTGAATCTGGGTTTATTGTTCTTGACCTTGTCCTTTTTCGAAACAATCTTTAGTGCTTAAAAGTTCTATTTTGTAAAATAGAAAAGTTGGAAGGAACGATCATGTAAGTTCCCTCCAATTCCTTAAATATTTTAGTTTTAGTCATATACATATATATATAATATTTGGGCAGATTACACCAATTCAGCAGTTTGGAAATGTCAGAGAGTTTGAGGAATATGGAAGAGCCACACAATACAAACGCAAGAACATGGTCAATGGGTTTGGGGTCTTTGATGGGAAACTTTGCTTTGTAAGAATGGATAAGTACTTTTTTTGTTGTTAAGTTCTGTCAGTACTTTGTATATTTTTGATATTAGTCCCTTATCCGATGGGTATTGGGTGAATAGTTCTCCCATTTTGTGGGTGGCTTTTGTATCCTAGGCACTATTGCCTTTGAGGCGCAGACGCTTCTCAGTTTAATATAGTCCCACCGGTTTATATCTGCTTCCACTTGTTTGGAGAGTACTGTTCCTCCTTGAAGATGCCGTTAGTCTCAATGTAATGAAGTGTTATACCTATGTGTTGTTATATAATGTTATGGTTTTGGTCCTGATATCAAGATGTATGACTAAAGAAACTGTGGTACATATGCACAATGAAATATCATGCAGCTGTCAGGAAAGATAGTCATGAAATTTTCCTATACATGTATGTACATGTAATCTATTATGCTGAGTGAAATAAATCAGAAGGAGAGAGATAGACACAGAATAGTTTCACTCATATATGGTTTTCTTTGGGGGGGGGATTACTCCTGGCTACGCACTCAGAAATTACTCCTGGTTGGGACACCATATGGATCGAACCGAGGTCCGTCCTATACCAGCAGCATGCAAGGCAATGGCCTTACTGCTGCACTATTGCTCCTGCCCTTTTCTATGGGTTTTAAGAAAAACAAAATAAATTATTGCAATAATGCCCAGAGACAACAGAGATGAGGGCAAGAAGGACTGGCTTTCAATGTGAAGCTCACCATATAGAGTGGTAAGTTTAGTTAGAAAGATGACTACACTAACTACCATGAGTGAGAGAAGTAGAATATCTTTCTCGAATACAGGCAGGGAGTGGGGAAGAGGGGGTGGGAAAGGAAGGAGAAGAGGGGCATTGGTGGTGGTAAGGTTGCATTAGTGAAGGGGAGTGTTCTTTTTTTTTTTTTTTGTGGTTTTTGGGTCACACCCGGCAGCGCTCAGGGGTTACTCCTGGTTCCGTGCTCAGAAATCGCTCCTGGCAGGCACGGGGGACCATATGGGGCACCGGGATTCGAACCGATGACCTTTTGCATGAAAGGCAAACGCCTTACCTCCATGCTATCTCCTGGGCCCCGGGAGTGTTCTTTTTAAGACTAAAACCCAACTACAATCATGTAATTCTGGTGCTTAAATAAAGAAAAGAAAAAGAAAAAGAAGATGTGTAAAACTGGAAAACTCCCTGCCTCCCAACCCACTAAATGAAAGACCTGAATTATTTAGAGTCTGAGCTTTTTTTCATGCTAAAATACTTTGTGAGAAACTGGCAGGCATCGTATTACCTGATTTGAAGCTCTACTACAAAGCCATAGTGATCAAAACTGCATGGTATTGGAACAAAGGCAGATTATCAGACCAATGGATCAGACTATAATATCCAGTGACAACCCCCCCCCACACACACACACACACAAGCATATGGTCAACTAACCTTTGGCAAAGGAGCCAAGAATTTGAAATGGAACAAAGACAGTTTCTTTAATAAATGGTGTTGAGACAATTGTATAACCACATGTAAAAAATTAAAGATTGATCCAAATCTCACACCTTACACAGAAGTAAATTCAAAGTGGATTAAAGACCTTAAGATTAGACCTGAATTCTTAAAGTTCATTGAGGAAAACTTAGGCAGAACAGTCCAAAACTTAAGACCTCAGAGAAGTCTTCGATGATAGGATGCCAATGAAAGAGCTTTAACAACAAGCTCTAAATAGACTATATCCATCCAACCAAAAAGTTTCTGTATGGCAAAAGAAGCACGGGCTAAAATTTGAAGGCAGCCAACTAAGTGGGAGAAAAAAATGCACTCAACATATCAGATAAAAGATTGATATCTAGAGTAAACAAAGTACCCACAAAGATTAACTCCACAAAACCTAAAAACCACATCAAAAATTGGAATGAAGAAATGAACAGACTTCCTCTGTGGAAGACTAACAGACAGCCAACAGACACAATAAAAACATGTTCCTCATCATTAGAGAAATGCAAATTTAGACACAATGAGATATCAAATTACACCATTGAAAAGGGCACATAACAAAAAAACTGGGTATAATTTTTGTTGGCAGGGATGTGGTGACAAAGGAACTCTCCTCCACTCCTGGTGGGAATACTGCCAGGTCCAACTCCTATGGAAAACAGTAGGGAGGATCCTCAGTAAACTCAAAATTGAGCTGACATATGACCCAGAAATCCCACTTTTGGGTATCTAAGCCCAAGACAGAAAACATTCATCCAAAAGGATGTATGTATACCACTATATATTGCAGCACTCAGTACATTAGCTAAGATTTGAAATCAACCTAGATGTCCAAGAACAGACAAGTGTATCATGACAACATGGTACATATATACAATGGAATATTACATAGCTGTAAAAATGATGTAATCATGCAATTCACAGTAATATGAATGGAACTAGAAGATATTATGTTAAATGAAGTAAGCCAAAATATAAAGGATAAATACAGAATGATATCTCTTATGTTTGGTAACACAATGGTCTAAATAGTAGTTGTCTAGAACACCATTGAGCTTGGAATATAGTGAGGAGATTGGAAGAAACTGAGTGGAAGAGAAGAAGCACTAATGCTTATATTTTCTTCTATACTTCAAAGAGACCTCCAGCAATGGATACAGCTGTTTAGATTGAACAGGTTTTCAATCAACTTTTCTTCATAGATGTCTATAATAATGTTCTAATGTTTTTTGTCCACAACAAGTGCAGAATATGCACATTTTTTTATCCACAAGAAGTGCAGCATGTGTTTGGAAGCTGTGGACTCCCACTACAGTGCTCACTATAAGAATTTTTAGTGTCTTTTCCTCTCTCTCTGACTTATTTTACTCAGCATAATAGATTCCATGTACATCCATGTATGGGAAAATTTCATGACTTCATCTCTTCTGACAGCTGCATAATATCTCATTGTGTATATGTACTACAGTTTCTTTAGCAATTCATCTGTTGAAGGGCATCTTGGTTGTATCCAGAGTCTGGCTATGAGAGGAGGGCCGTAAGTTCCAGTTCACTTCATGAAGCTTACCACAGACTGATGAATGTAGTTAAAGAAATAGCTACATGGAAAACTATCCTAACAATGAGAATGAATGAGGGAAGTAGAAAGCCTGTCTAGAGTACAGGCAGGGGTGGGATGTGGAGGAGGGAGATTTGGGACATTGGTGATGGAAATGTTGCACTGGTGAAGGGGGGTGTTTTTTACGTGACTAAAACCCAACCATAATCATGTTTGTAATCAAGGCGTTTAAATAAAGATATTAAAAAGAAAAGAATTTTTAGTGTCTTAATTTGACTTAATATATCTATAATAAATCTTAAATCTTTTTGTTCACAGTTGTACTTGAAGATATAAGTTGGTTGCCTTAGGTTTGCATTACAGTGCTATCTCAGCCTCCAAATACAGTCTCATTAATATCTTGACAAATTTCTAATCATTCCATTTTTCATTTGATTATGCCTACTAATATGATCTATGTTTATGTCTACGCATAATGTTGGAATAGGCAACTGACTGCCATAGACTCACAGTGCTCATTTATTATGTTATTGCAATTTATTTTCAATTCAAGCTAGTTTACTGTTATATCATAATACCATGATTTCAGTTTGCTTTTAGGAAAGGAACCTGAATGCTCAAGACCAGTTAGATGATACTTCATCGTGTAGACTCCTTTTATAGTGCTCATTACTTTATTGCTTAGTATTCTGGCCTGGAAAATTATGATTGTATTAAGAATGCTCTTTGCACAATATAACCCAGAAAACTTTTCTTCAGTAAAGTTTACTCTCACCAATGATGATTTGCCTAGGAAACAGAAAACCTTTTCATCTGACTTGCCTGCTTTATATATACATTTTTTGTTTTTGTTTTTTGGATCACATCTGGTGACACTCAGGGGTTACAACTATCTATGCTTTCAGCAATCGCTCCTGCCTTGGGGGACCATATGGGATGCCAGGGGATCAAACCACAGTTCGTCCTAGTCTAGTGAGGGCAAGACAGACACCTTACTGCTTGTACCACCGCTCCGGCCCCTGCTTTATAATTTTTTAAGCATTCTGATCCATTCCAGATGGGTTTGTTTTTCAACTATAATCTATGAACCAATCTTCATTGTTTTTGTGTGTGCACAAGTGTATGTGTTGGCCACCTATGTCTATGTCTGTCTAATGTCCGTCTATAAAGTACATAATGTCTGTCTATGTTGAATATAGTCCTTCCCCCTGTTATATATAACCCTTCCTTCCCCCCCCCCCCGGCTTACCACTTTACAAATCAAATCCTCTTCTATTTTTCATTTTCTCAACCCTTATATGTTATTTTTCCCTATTTAACCCCTTTTACCCTCAGTTCTTAACTCCTTAGGAACTGGAATGTTCTCCTCAACCCCAACCATTAGCCAACCAGCACACACAAAAAAGACAGATTACCAGCCTGCCTTTCCTGGGCCCAGGAAGAAGCTGCTGCCGCCACTATTATCTTTTGTTCTAGGAGGCCCCTTTCCCCCATCTCTCTTCTCTGTGGACTGCTGCTTGATGCCAGATTTATCTTTTGAGAGACCCTTATCTCAAGGACATTTCTGGATCTAGCAACTTTTCAGATTCCACAAGATCATGGCACAGGCTGAAGCAGTACTCTGAATTTTATTCCCCAGCCTAGACTAATTCAAAAGACTTAAAGGGGTTATGTATATTTCCTTTGTATATTTCTTTAGATGTATTTTCGTATAAGGTAAATTCTTAGTGTGTATTTCCTTATTAAGATGTCGTTTTGGGGCTGGAGAGATAGCATGGAGTTAAGGCGTTTGCCTTGCATGCAGAAGGACAGTAGTTCGAATTCCGGCATCCCATATGGTCCCCTGAGCCTGCCAGGAGTGATTTCTGAGCATAGAGCCAGGAGTAACCCCTGTGCAATGCCAGGTGTGACCCCAAAACAAAACAAAACAAAACAAAACAACAACAACAAAAAAGAAGATGCACTTTTCCCCATCCCATTTTGAATTTGTTAAGTAGGAAATTCTAGTAGTTAAGTTTAGCTTGGTTCTGAGTTCATGTTAAAACCAGATTATCAGGATTGTTTAGCTTGTTATTTTTAACCCCCCATGCACCAGTAGTATCATGTGGCATTGTTCCTTTTTGCATAGGCACATTAAAATGGAAGAAATCTTTTTTTCTTTTTGGGCCACACCTGGTGATTCTTAGGGGTAATTACTCCTGGCTTTGCGCTCAGAAATGGCTCCTGGCTCAGGGGACCATATGGGATGCCGGGGGAGCCAACTGTGGTTCATCCTAGGTTAGTACATTCAAGGCACTACCACTTGGCCACAGCTCTAGGTCCCCTCTGAGGGAGAAATCTTATGTATAGAAAGAAGTTCTTATCAGGGACAGAGCGGTGGCACATTGACTTAGTCTTCAGTCAATTCGGAATTGACCATTCACCCCAGAACCTTTGGACCCATCTTTGGTACCAGCAATTTTCAGCACCAGCACCAAAAATTAAACTTCTACCAGGGAAAGTGCTAATGCTGTCCTGACACTGACTTGCTCCAGGGTGGGTTCATATGACACCCTGATGACTTAGAAATAGCAACAACTTGCTTTCAGGGCAGGTTTCTCTGCATCACCACCTAAAGATAAGATGAAACCAGAAGAGGCCGGGTGGTGGCATTAGAGGTAAGGTGACTGCCTTGCCTGCGCTAGCCTTGGATGGACCGCGGTTCGATCCCCCGGTGTTCCATATGGTCCCCCAAGCCAGGAGCAACTTCTGAGTGCATAGCCAGGAGTAACCCCTGAGTGTCACTGGGTGTGGCCCAAACACCAAAAAAAAAAAAAAGATGAAACCAGAAGACACGCCATAACATCCTGTCTTTGACATAGGATCTGTGCAAAAACCAAGATCTCTAATTACAGAAACCTAACTGTGACAACCATGATTGAGGAGAATTTTACTGGGACCATTACGAAAGACTTTGGGTTAGACAACTTAGTATGACTGGAGCCTGTAATTGGTTTTATGGCAGGATGCTTCATGGGTGGGCATTCTCTGTTTTTAGGTTGAAAGTTAATCCTTTCTATTTTCCCAACATTTGCTGTGCCTATGCAAAAAAAATCTGCTACTCCCATTTTTCCTTTTTTATCTTTTAAATAGGGGCTCATACCTTTTTACAGAACCTTAGAACACAGATTACTTTGTTTTACCTCATATTTCTGCATTTTCCTATAAAATTAAGAAGAAAAGCAAAAAGAAAGAATGGGGACCAGGAGCCAAGTGGTCTCGGGTACATTGGTGGAGAAAAAAAAGAACAAAACTAAATATTCAAGCCCAAGTCAAAAACAATATAATCAAGATACGTAAACTTTAACAATTTAAACTTTAAACAGGTCTGTTATACTGACAGGCCAGAGGGTAAAGACTGGTGGTATAGCATGCACTCTGGGAACATTGGAGGTCAACAACACAGGTGATAGGAGTGGTCCTGATTCACTGTATATCTGAAATTCAACTGTGAGGGACTCTGTAGATAACAACGTTTTCAATAAAATAAAATAAAAATACTCTGTAGATTTTTAAAAACCTTTTATTTAAAATTTTTTTCAAATTCTTAGCTTTATTTTTCTACTCTCCAAAATAACTCAGAAAGTCATAGTATAGAGCATGTTTTTATGATAGAAATAAAATGATGTTGATTTAAAAGCAACAGTAATGAAACTTGTTTTTTTCCATATTCAATTCAGGTTTTTCATTCCTCCAAGAGACTAAAAACATGATGCCTTTGATTTTATTTTATGTGTATGTTTATGAATGGCATCTTTTATCTAGACAATAAAATTTCCAGGGGCAAAAGACACAGCTCTGAGTTTGCTTCTTATTTAATATCAAATCTGTAATAAAGGCCACTTGGAAAGTACTTGCTGAGTTAACCCCCAGTTTCAACTTCCCCTTACAAATTAATGTCATACTCTAGTAATGAAAAAAGTATGAGTCTTATTTTTATTTATTTATTTATTTATTGGTTTTTGGGCCATACCCGGTGACGCTCAGGGGTTACTCCTGGCTATTTGCTCAGAAGTCGCTCCTGGCAGGCACGGGGGACCATATGGGGAACCGGGGGATGGAACCGTGGTCCGTCCTAGGTTAGTGCAGGCACCTTACCTCCAGCGCCACCTTACCTCCAGCGCCAAGTCTTATTTTTATTAATGTAACTCAATAAGATAAAAAATGAGGTACTGTTTTTGTAGTTATTATAATTATCGTGATTATTTTGGATGCACTAGGCTGCTCAGACTTACTCTTGGTTATGTGCTCAGTGATGACTCCTGGTGGTGTTTGAGGGAACATTAAGTGGTGCTGTGGGTAGAACCAGGGACCACAACATGCAAGCAAATGGCTTAATTTCTGTGCTATGTCTTTGCTTAGCTAGGTGCTGCTTTGATGCAGGGAGAGCAGATATTCTGTGGATCAGGACTGAGTTAGGCCACTCAGAAGTCTGGAGTTGATGCAAGGAGTGAGTTATGTGGGAGAAAGGGGCTATAGTCTGTGCTGCCACTGTGGCCATGCTCGTTTCACTGTGCCTCATTTGATTCTGTTCATGAGTCTTGCATTTGTTCTCCATGGATGTTTGTGGCAACATTGCAATGATAGAGTAAATCTATCATGCCTTTCCCCGACTGCCAGTACCATTTTGCCTTTCATTTTTTCCCTTTAGCAAAGCTGTATTTTTGCTGCTGTTTGAGATGCTGGAGATCATAATAAGTGGTGCTCAAGGATGACCCTGGGTAGTGTCAGCAGTGACGGGGATCACACACAGGGTCTCACTCATGCAAGGAGTATACTACCCCATTATCACTGAGCCATAACCTGACCCACATATGCCCTACTGGTCAACAATGGAGACAGGCTGGTTGTTTTTTAAGATACAATGCTAGAGCACTCTTAGGACAGTAGAACAATGGGATCTCTCTTCTCTGCACAAAATCCAAACTCCACATTTGTTTAACTCATTGCTTGTGCTAGTTTAGTGACTCTGGTGACCTCCTTATTTCTGAGGTGTGCCTCCAATTGGCTCCTCTGATCACCAATGCACTTGATCAGTGCAACATCCAGGGAATGTGCAAGCTCTCTCTGTGCTAAAACTAGAGTGTGCACATGACCATGAAGGGGAATGGATCAATACATTCTTTTGCTATAAGCACCGCAAAAAATGCACCCAGTGAGGACAGACAAAGAAACAGAGATGGAGTCCTGCAGAGACAGGGTGCACTAGGTACAGTGAAGCTCAAGGCCCCTTCCTTGTCCTTGGGTTGCCTTTTGGATTCAGTATCTCTAAGACATCAGAGAGAATATTGTTCAGTTCAGCCAAGCGGTAATTGCACAGCCCACACATGCATTGAATCAGGATCTATTAAAACTAATAGGAAAGACTGCCAACATGAGTTTGGGTGTGCAAGGAGGTGTAGCCAGGGAGAGTTAACAGAAAGATGGGTAAGTTCCCTCCTTTTAATGATAATTAATGTCAGCCTACACGGCTGGGCGCAGGCTCTGGTGTGTATGCGTGAAGTGTGGGTCGGTATTGATTTTTTTTTATGGAGATGCTGTAGCTGAGAATTTTAGAGCAGCCTTCATGGGCTTCATTACTATGCAGGCTGGGTAGTGGCGACCCATAGTGGCGTATAAGACAGAGACAATCTATACTGTCCATTAAAAGAACTGCAGTCTAATGGTGCATCTATTCCCTGTCTCTCTATTTTAAATATCTCTTGTAGTGCTTTCCACTCATAAAATCCAGTGCTGAACTGAATATCTTTTTGAAGAGCTTTTTTTAAGGAAAAGCCAGTCATTTATTCTTTAGATATTGATGACTTAATTGCCCACCGCATATATGCTATCATTCTATTATTATTATATTTTAAATGATGTGTATATAGAGCACCTTATTTCCTCCTAATTTTAGTCCATTGGCTCCATTCATTTTCTTTCAAACCCCACACCCAGCCACCCAAGGTCTATTCTCAGCTACCTGAGAGGGTCTCTATACTACTGACTATAATGGTGGTAGCATACTAGAAGAAAAATAAATTGTTTTTGTTTTGGCCATCTTGTGGCTATTATCACTAACTCTGATTAATTAAATCTCCTCTGGGTGAACATTGTCATTATTTCAGGGGTGGGAGCTTAATTAGAAGAGGCAGATTATGCATTTAAACACTCCCATTGTTTTCAGCTCCTCCAAAGCTGGAGAGAGAGATGGCAGGTTAGAAAGAGGAAAGGATACTCAAGAGGTTGTGCTGAAAATTTATGGGAAATGTGAGGCCATTAGTTCAGGACAGAGGATGGAGGGGACAGGTCACTGGGCATGCCAGGAGGTGAGGGTGGGAGGCAAGTGGCTTTTTCACTCTCCCACCAAGACTTTCTGGTGCTTGCTGTACACTGGGTGCCCACATTGCCACATTAGAATATTTGTCATGGACAGAGTACTTTTGACAGTAAAACTTTCTTAACATGATCTCTAACTTAATTTCTCCATTAGCACACTTAATAAAGAATGGCCTCTCTCTAGAGTTGTCATGGATTGTTCTCTCTCTCTCTCACTCTCAGTTCTCTCTCCACATAAAGAGCTCAATTTTACTTATTTGTGGGAATAAAAAATAAATGGTATAATAGCAATATCTAGAGAAAATTGGACTGTTCATGGCAAGAAGTTTGCCACAAATAGTGGAGGAGTGCAGGTAGGAGAGAAAAGAGAAAGGATAGTTGGAAATGATTAATCTGAAAGGAGAATTGGTGCTAAAAGAAGATAAAGTGGGACCTGGGAGATAGCATGGAGGTAAGGCGTTTGCCTTTCATGCAAAAGGTCATTGGTTCGAATCCCGGTGCCCCATATGGTCCCCCGTGCCTGCCAGGAGCAATTTCTGAGCATGGAGCCAGGAG
>PVKC010034371.1:0-13745 GCA_004027635.1 Crocidura indochinensis
TGCGCTAAGGTGCAAAGTATTCGTGATTATTTGCTTACCGAATATTCGCAATAAAATATCGCATTAGTAAGAAAAAAAATGGCAAAAAATCGCATTAAACATTTGTGATTAAACTGCTCGAGGTATGCGAATGCTTAATGAGATTTTTTCTTACTAATGCGATTTTTATTGTGATTATTCGGTAAGCGAATAATCGCGAATACTGCAATATTTGAAGGCTGGCCGCGGGCCACAAAATATACGGAGGGCTGTAAACGGCCCGCGGGCCTCGAGTTTGAGAGCCCTGGGTTAGATGCTTATTTTCTTGTTTAAGTTATGTCAGTCACAACCGAGCCATTTTTCCCAGCCTAGTCCTTCCTCCCCAACTGTCACAGCCATATGAGACCCTCCTGGGGCTTTGGGGCAGTTCTCTTCCTTTACTGGAAAGCTCAGAGGGAAGTAGAGAGTTTTGCTTGCTGCCAACACTCCACAGTGAGCTGTCCTGGGAATCATGACAAATGGGTGTTGAGGAACTCAGCTGCACAGCACTGCTAGTCCCATCCAGTTATGTAGACAAACATCCAATCACGTGTCGCCAAAACTCACATGTTTTCCCAGTGGTGCTGCTTAGCCCCTGCATAACCACAGGATGCTATGCTGCCATCTGAGCTAAGGGTTCCCTCATCTTCTGAGATATGCAGCACTACTTTCCCTATGTCCATTTATGTCCACTTATGGGGGAATCTTGGGAACAGAGAGTGCAGAGGTGTTGCATCTACATGTGTGTTGTCTTGTGGTTCCCTAGCTCCTGCTTTCTCCTCTGTGGTTAAAAGCAGGTAAAGGGCCAGAGAGATAGAACAGCAGGTAAAACACTACCTGGTTCAATTCTCAGCACCAGATCTCTCCTAAGCCCTGCCAAGTGTGATCCCTGAGCTCAGGGGTTACTATTGGTGGAGTTTGGATTACCATATGTGATGCTGATAATCAAACCCAGCTCAGCTTTGTGCAAAGCAAGCATCTAACCCACTGTACAAGTGTTCTACCCCTCTTCACAGCTTTAAAGAAGAACAGGGAGCATTTGATGCAGTAATTTGACTAATCCCTCCTTATAAACTGAAGGATACACTGAATCATAATCCTCTACCTTTAAAATGATCTCTTCACAAGAGATCTTTTTTCTAAATGCCCTATTTCCTGACTCCTCTCTGTGTTTGGGGCCCAGCTGGGATATGCCTTCTGGAAGGTGGTTCTGGGTGTGGGAAGAGGAGGTGGGCATTGAACAATTAGGGATCACACACAGACCTTCACATTGGTTCACTCCTGTCTCCAGGCTTCCATCTCAGATCTCTTGCTGCTCTCAACACCCCAGAAGTGCTCTCCCTTGTGGCATTTCTCAGAATAGTGTCACCCTTCCAACTGCACCCTCATTTCCCCCCTGAAACAGCCATTTTCTCAAATGATTCCCCAAGGTGGGTAAACTCTAGAGGCACATGTATAAGTCTTGTAGTGAGTGCATAGCTGGGGAATGTGTACACAGGATTGGAGCCCTGCAAGAATAAAGAAAGCAAAGTCTACTTTTTCTCTTTTCTTAAAGTTGTTACTTAAAAATATGGGAAGGAAAAAAAGCCAGATAATTAAAAATTTTGTGGAGATTTTATTTCTCTGCATAAATAGCAAAGCTGTGTTAATATATGACTTCATTTGGAGGTCATTTTTGGCTTCTCACTTGTAAGTGTTCTAAGACAGACCAAAGCAAAGGAAAGCCCAGGAGAATGAAGTGTTAAGAAGCATCAGTCCATTTTCCTGTGTGTTTTAAAATTAATTTTTTGTAGATATACATTGGGGATTGATGTGTGTATTTGTGTGTGTGTGTGTGTGTGTGTGTGTGTGTGTGTGTGTGTGCCTGTTGGAAGGTGACCTAAATAAGCTTGATATACCAAAGGATAAAGGAAGGGCATTTGGGGACTGGGGATATAGACCAGCCACAAAGAATCCTCCTTGCAAGAGTGAGCTCTCAGATTTGAACCCCAGTACCACCATGCAGTTAGTAAGATTCTAGAGGCTCTATTATTTGGGATCTCAACAAAGTATGCCCTTGTCCAGGGATCACTGTAACCAGAATGTGCAGGCACAGGACAACTGAAGAATGAGCTCTTTGGCAAAGATGTGTGGAGAGGGGGCTTGAAGTTTGATTTGAGACATAACTAGACTTCAGAGCAGGGAAAGAAGAGGCCAGATGTAGCTCCCCAGTTTTTCACACTGGGCAGGTTCTGCCATTTATAAAATAAAAAAATAGCAAAAATGCCTACATAGAGGGTGGAGTAAGGAGTTTATGTTGGAACCCTAGAGTTTAGAGTGTCTACTGGGACTCTCCCAGCTTGTCATGGTGTGGGAGAGGAAATGGGCAGAGGCTAATTTGACACCTGGGGATGAAAAGATGATCTGTGTTCACCTTGCAGCTTTAAAATATATAGTTATCAATTGTAAAGCAGAAATGCCAAGAAGTTGATACCAAAATCCACAGACATGCAGCTGGATGAATCATGGTAATGTGTACAGGCCTGCAACCATCACACAGACAAGACAAAGCACATAGCCACACCCAGAATGTGGTCCTTGCTTTCCACAGACCCCATCCTCCCTGAACCTTTCCAGCATTTCCGAGTTCACCTCACCACTTCCTGGGGGTGTTGTTAGTTTTGTTTTGTTTGGTGTGCTCACCACTTCCACGTGTCTCTTTCAACAAAAGAATTTAATTTTGTCTGTTGGGGATGTCAGCTTGTCTGTGTTCATGTCTGGCTACCAGAGCTCAGTGTGATTTGTGTGACTCATCCTGGTACTGTGGAGGGAGAATTGACTAATTTTCAAGGCTGTTTGACATTCCTTTGAATGAAGATGCTACAACGCATGTCTCCATTATGAGATGATAGATGTTCTCCTTGTTTCCATCTGGAGGCTATTTTAAATCCCAGCGTCGGCATATTCCTGTTCTCTTTCTCTGGTATGCCTCTCCTAGTAAGGAGGCCCACATATGTACATTCTTGCAACTAGGTGTGAGATTTCTTGTATCTTACATAGTGTGTCTTTATCAGCCAGTAGATAATGACAAATGGTTTTTCTGGGGGTCTTTAAGCAGATTTATATGGCATTCAGTATAAAGGACATTTTCATCCCCACTTGGTATGAACAGATTTCTGTCCTCTTTCTCGACCCCCTTCCCATATCTTTTCCTCTTTTGCCCCCTCTCCTCTCTCTCTTTTCTACCATCCTCCCTCTCTGGCTTAGCAGCTCTCTGTGGTCTGAATTTTCACTCCTTTTTACCTAATGATGCTGAATTGGCCTTTGGGGTGCTCTTTTGTAAAATGCCTGTTTATGTGTCTTTTGCTTTCTGGAGTCTATGGGCTTCTCTGAAAATGTAGACTTTGATGACAACATGCAGATTGAGAATTGCAGGACATATACTTTCAAACAAGAATATGTTTGCAGTGTCTCAATTATGGAAAGCATCAATTTCCCTCTGTCAGCCATATGGCTGCCATGAATGGCCCTCATCTCTGTTATATATGGTATTGGGCAATCTTGCAATGGGAGGGACAGGTTTGACCCAGATAATAACTAGTTGCTATACTTCATATTCTATACTTCCCTTCCTTTGTTCCTCATCTAGGGATTTAGGGGCTTGTCCACAGTCATTTCAGCTGACATTGCCTCTTTCATTGCCTAAAGACCCCCAAAATAACATCAGTAGACTCCTGAAGGCCTACATAGTAGGAAACAGCCAGACTCTCATAATGCAGCATCAGAGCTAGATGGTGGAACAGAGACCCCAAAACATTAGCAAGGATGTCAGGAGATAACAAAGTGAGTGATTTGGTGTTCAGTCCCACCTGTTGGGAATGCTTTGTTCTAACATGGTAAAATTGGCTTTGCAGATGCAAGACTTGCTGATGTCTACACAGATCCCAAATCTCAACTCAAAAGAGGTAGAGAATAAGTGACACCTTGCCCTCTGACTTTTTTTGCCCACCCACAGGTGGTATAGACAGCAGTTCTGATGAGTTTTTCTTAAAAGATTGATTGAAGGCAGCATTTCATAGTCTCTCTGCACTATAGATGTGCCCCATTCCAATCCCCTTGTTTATATTTACCTGGTCTCCTTGTCCTGATGACTAAATAGTTTTTCTTTGATGAACCACAGTCTTTGTTCCAGGCTTTCTGTCTGCGTTGGAAAGGTTACCATGTACTGTGACTTTTCTCTCTGTGGAAGGTGGTAGAATGTTCCAGACCTTAATACAGGCTCTACCTGTGGAACATGAGTCCCCACTTTATGTGGGCTCCTAGTTTTGTTTTGTTTGGGGGTCACAGTAGTGGTATTCAGAGCTTACTCCTGGCTCTGCACTCAAGGGTCACTCCAGCAATGTTCAAGGACCTATACAGGATGCTGAGATTCAAAGCTGGGTTTGCTGCATGTAAGGCCTTACTGTACTATTGTTCCTACCACAAGCCCCTACTTTAGTCAGTGAAGCCTCAGTTTCCTCATTTTCCAAAGACACTTCCTAGGGCCTGATTTCTTTGTCTCAAGCTTTAAATAGGGGCCGGAGAGATAGCACGGAGGTAAGGTGTTTGCCTTTCATGCAGAAGGACGGTGGTTCGAATCCCGGCATCCCACATGGTCTCCTGTGCCTGCCAGGGGCGATTTCTGAGCATAGAGCCAGGAGTAACCCCTGGGCGCTGCCAGGTGTAACCCCAAAAATAAATTAAAAAAAGGTTTAAATAACATGATCTATGCAATGTCTTTACAATAGGGCCTACATCCTGAAACTATTTCATGCTATTACCCATTGTTCTTGCTAGTGTCTTGTTATTTATGCCTCTTTTCTGTCCACTGTGAATCCTGAATCTCAGAGGCATTGGCGTTCCTGGGAACAATGCAAGAACCTCATGTGTCTCTCTGCCAAGGCACTTGGGAAATGAGCTCTCTTACATGCATGTTTTCTTTTTCACATACACACACACACACACACACACTCTCTCTCTCTCTCTCTCTCTCTTTCTCTCTCTCCCTCGTCCCTCTTTCTCTCTTTCTCTCTCTCACACACACATTTGCTTGCACCTTGCCTCCCAGTGCATTTGCGGTGCTGCCAGTGGAAAGGAAACAACCTTGACCTACACTGTCATTCAGAAGATGAAGCTGTGACTCACTCCTGGAAATGATGTGGGGTTTTTGTATTGTTTTGTTTCTTCATGTAGAGATGTTTAATGACAGTAAAAACATCTGCTGAAAGCCTGAGCTCCAGCCATCACCTTTGCCAGGTCTCCTAGACCTGGCTGCTAGAAAGTGGCATTTTAGTAAAAGCTGAAAGCTGGGAAGGAGTTAAAGCAGTGCTTCTCTGTTTGAACACTAAGATGAAGAGGGAGCAAGAGATGAGAAACTTTCCTACCTCTGGTCATTCATTCTCATCACCTATGTATACGCACAGGAACACACATAAATTTAGCCTAGAGGGGGTCCCACCCCAGTTTCGAACCATAGATGCCTGGGAAAGCTATTCCTTGCTTTGGTTTCCTCATGAGATCCCTGTTCAAGTCCGTACTGGTAGCTGGCTTGACATCATAGTCCCTAGTGGAACTTTATTGTTAGCTAATTTTCTTGTATTTGCTGAATGCATTTGCCTCGGGACCCATAGGCTGTGGGTTTACTCAATTTATATCAATAAAATAATCTAAGGAACAACCCCAACCTGACCCTAACACAGAAGTTCTTGAGAAGCTGAGCAGAGTTACTGGGGAGGGAAAAAGTGTGACTGGTTCCACCTGTTCCATGGGGAATTGGTCCACTATTATAGTTCTCTATGGTGTTTCTGCATCACACTTCATCTGAAAGCTATCATAATTATTTTAACTTTACATTTATCCAGCACTGAGTCTCTGGAGAGGAAGAAGTGCCGTGGAAATAAAACACAATCAAGTGTCAGCACCTCCCTTCTGGATAGAAAATGCATTTGAAACAAATCCCTGACATACTTCTTGATGCACTCAGGGATGTTCAGCCAGGGGGAAGGGATCTTTCCTGAGGGTTCCATTCAGAGACACCCAGGGAAGAAAGATCGGGTTGAAAGGTGTTTGGGGTTCAAATAAAAATTCTTGCTGAGTAATCTCACAGAGCAAACTAAGGTGAACAAGCACCTACTTAGAGTCTGTGCTATATCAAGGAGAGCACTTACTTTTCATGCAGCATGCCCAGGTTTGATCCCTGGCATCCCAAATGGTCCCTTGAACCCTTTCATATGGGCAGAGCCAGAAATAAGTCCTGAGCACCGCTGCATGTTGTCCCAAAACTGAAAGCAAAAACAAGTTACAAATCATATCTAACAAGCTGTGAAGCTACCCACTTTATAAGTAAAGATCATCATTCCTAAAGAAGGGTACCTGAACCCCTGCTTCTCTAGCCAAGGTTTCCGATATGGTGGGAAATCAAGTTCCAGAATTTCACCTCAGGGTTTGGCAATACAGTAACCATTTCTGAATCCTGCCTCCCGTGTTCAAGCATTTTCCAAATGGAAAAGAGACTGGCCCACCGATTTCAAGATTGAATAATCCTGAGGTCAGCAGGGCTGAAGAGGACAATAGATGAACAAAGAATGAAATCCCAGGGTGTCTTCCTGGAGGAAGGGGTCTGCAGAAGAGGCCATCAGAGCAGGAGGATTTAGGACCTAGATCACAGGGAAGGAGGAGCAGGACATAGAGCTCAGAGTGGACAATAGGGTCTGACCCAAGGGTACCACAGCGATCTGCAAGAGTAGTCATCCAGATGGGGCCAAGAGCACCCAGAGAGTCCCACCCAGGTCTGTCAGATAAGCTCAAGGGACAGTTCTACTGGAGAAAGAGAAATACAAGAAGACCTCCTCCTCTATTCTTCATGCAAACCCCCTCTCACTGAGAGTTCTTGCTCTCCAATTGGTCCAACATTGAGGTGCAAGAGCTCATCTGGAGCCTGTTACGTTTACTTCCAGTCTCCAGAGACATTTATCCATTGATCTATTGATGGAAGCAGCTACTGAAACCACTGACAATGGTTAGTCCCCCTATTGGTGACCCCAGAAGCAAAGACTCCAAGTGAGATCACACAGAATCTCTGAACCTGGTTTTTGTAAGCCATACCTGGTCATGCTCAGGGGAGCAAGTGGAGCTGGGGAGGAAATCTTGGGCTGCCCTGTGAGGGTCCTGTGCTCCACTCCACTCTTCAGAAGGATCAGGACATGTGGAAATGTGGTGGGATTTATTCCAGACTGAAGCTGGAAGGCAGCATTTTGGCTTTGCTCTAAACCTACCCCTCAGCAAAACACAGAAGGAGAGGTAGAAAGATGGGGTCACGGAAAAAGATAGGACATGCTAATGGGACTCTGAAGAAACTGTGTAGCAAAATAAAATAACCAAAGAGGTGACTATGAGGTCCAAACACACTTGGTTGAGTTCTAAAGAGACCAATAAGGGTTCAGAAAGAGAATTCAAGCGGCAGTGAGTATGCCCAGCATGTGGGAGGTCCAGGCAGCTTGAAAACCACATGCTGTCTGACCTACAACAGGGATGCGATGCAGCATTTCCAAAACTCACCTCACCTCAGTCTCAAGCATGAGTAGATGAATGAGAGAAAACAGAAACCTATGCACAGCTTAGAATCACTGATTTGTTTTAGAATATACACATGGAAGGGCTCAGGGCTCCTGGCCCGGTGCTCAGGAGATTATGAGATGTTGGGTATCAACCTGTGAGGCCACTTCATAAAGCCTGAGCTCAGTTGGCCCTTTGAATTGAGTTCCCAGCCCAAGCACAGATGTTAAAATGAAGCAACAGAAAAGTTAGAGCATGCACACTAGAAACCTGCTGCACTACTGTCCCAGAGAACTCATGCATTCTTCCATAAAGAAAGAGACAGATTCCTCAACCAAACTTTGGACACATTTGATTCATGCATCTCTTTTTTTGGGGGGGGGGGTTGGGTCACACCCGGCAGTGCTCAGGGGTTACTCCTAGCTCCATGCTCAGAAATTGCTCCTGGCAGGCACGGGGGACCATATGGGGCACCGGGATTCGAACCGATGACCTTTTGCATGAAAGGCAAACGCCTTACCTCCATGCTATCTCCTGGGCCCAACATCTCTTTAATACAGGGACACAGGCCAGCAAATGATTGTCTCTACAGTAGGCCATTGGATTGAATCCATATGGGCTTCTCCACTCTATTCTCTCAGACTCAAACATCAGTACTAGGGACTTTGTCGTATTGTTGGACATCTTCCTATAAAATCCACAGTCTCCTGTATCATCCTTACTGCCTCCCACTCATCCCAGCTCAGATGCCACCCAGCTTTGCCCCTGGAACTCACCCTGCCCACACATGTCTTCCTTGGCATGTGCCTACAGCTTTCCACCTCCTTGGCAACACCTCCCACCCAGTTTCATACACAGCCCTCAATGTCACTTTTGCTATGAAGTTTCCCCTGATATGCTCTATGCCCTGCTCCTCACCTTCCTTATAGCCCCAATCTCTCCTGCCTGCCTTGCATTATTACCTCTTTGTATTCCTGTCTTTCTCTTGGTGCTCATTCAGAATCTCTTGAAAGCAAAGACTGTTCTCACTTCATTTTGAAGAGTCCAGCCAAGAGACCAATGGATATCAGATTTCCCAGCATGATTGGGGTGGCTGTGGACTGGGAGCAGGGAAGAATGCAGCAAAACTGAGGAATTTCTTTAATTTCCACTCTCTTCCATAGGGGAGGAAAAAGATTTATGGCCACTGAAAGGGAGGCATTTACACACAAAGAACCAGAGGAGCTGGAGCCATAGTATAGCAGGGAGAATGCATGCATTGCCCGCAGCTGATCTGAGTTCAATCCTAAGCATCCTGTATAGCCCCCATAGACCAAAGTAATTAATGAGTGCAAAGCCAGGGAAAACCTCTGAGCCTCTTTGGATGTTTCCAAAAAGTTAAGTTTTCCCTGGCTGTGGTGCTAAGTACAACAAGTAGGGCTTTATATGCCTTTGCAAGCAGCTGACCTGGAATTGATTCTTAGCATCCCCTTTTGTCCCCAGGCCCTACCAAGACTGATCCCTGAGTGCAGATCCAGGAGTAACCCTCAAATATTGCTGGGTATGACCCAAAAAACAAAAGCAAAGATAAGAAAACAAAGGTGGGGGCTGGGCGGTGGCACTGGAGGTAAGGTGCCTACCTTGCCTGCGCTAGCCTAGGACTGACCGCGATTTGATCCCCTGGTTTCCCATATGGTCCCCCAAGCCAGGAGTGACTTCTGAGCGCATAGCCAGGAATAACCCTTGTGTGTCACCGGGTGTGCCCCCCCCAAAATAACAAAGGTGATAGAGTTACAAAAGTCAAACTGGGGTGTTCTCCAGGGGAAGGATGATACTCAGGAGATGAGAGTCATGAGAAAAATTAGTGTATTTAAGTGTCAGCAACCTGTGTAGGTAGAAGGCTTATTGTCCTCCACAATTTCCTTTTTGCAGGTCTATATGGAGGTGGGGAGAGTTGTAGGGGGAAGTGGAGAAAACTCCAGAAACTTGTGAAGTCTGTGTGAGCCCGTCCTAGGTTGAGAGGCATCTTTGTGCACGATAAGCATGAGAAAGGACCTCAGAGGGTCTGTGGTACACCCATCTGTAAGTGGACCTGATTTAATGTCAGACATATAATTTTCCAGAGCACCTTTTGTTTTGGAGGCATTTGCCAAGTAGTTCTCAAGGGTTCTGGGGACCTCATTAGTGTTACTCATTGAAATAACCTGGTAGTTCAATGCAAGAGTTCAAGATGCGATGTTGGGTACCTCCAGGTTTACCCCAATGATTCTGGGGTAGGCAGATAATAAGAAACACATTGGCAGGGCCTATATGGAGTTTTAAATGCTTGCATGTTAACATAAAGCTAAATCATGGACAAAAATCAGAAGTGCAGCATCCTCAACTTAGGACTGACTTGGATCTTCATTCTTACATTGAATAAGCTCAGAGTCTCCATTGAAAGTTTACCCAATCACTGTCAAAGTCCTTTGCATTCACTTCATTCTTACACCTTCTCAGACCCAATTCCTGGCAGGAGAGACATAGCTACCCACATAGAAAGGAAACATTGTTTGAATTGATTGACAGTGATGGAAGTAGTTATTCTGGTCATCCATGAAGCATGTTTCTGTAAGGAAGAGAATGGAGTTTGCCAAGAAGCAAGACTGCTGGAGAAAAGCCCGAAAGACAGACTGTTGGATAAAACATTGCTGTCACCAATGGCTCCTCTCTTCTTCCAATCACCCCTGTCCCCTCCTACAGCTCTTCCAAGATGTGTGTTTTATAGTTCGGGTCTGATGCCAGGGACTAGAAAGCCAAAGATCTTACAAACATGTTTACTGCTTTTTTGCATCTCCTGGTGGGTCCCAGGGAACAGAAGTGCCCAAGATATTTTAGAGAACTAGAACTGTCTACAAATTCAGATGCAGAGCTGAAGGAGAAGGCTTTTCTCCAGCAGGACCCACCTGCTGATTGCCCACCTGAAATTCAGAAGAGCCCATCACAGAGGGAGATCCCATTCTTTGATGTGCAAAAAAAAAAACAAACGGATACTCCTCATTTTGCCTTCATGGTTCCTGAAATATCACAGAAAATGTCTTTGAATATGGGGGAGAATGGTTCAAGGCTGTGCAGAGGAAGTGCAGGACTGGAATAATGAAGCTGGAGAAGGAAGTTTAGTGTATCGGGGATTAAAGAAAATCACAGGGAACAGGAAGAAATAAAGGTAATAGTGGACGTGGGTCTGCAGTAATCATGACTCAGTGGGATACCATCCATTTCTTTTAAATTTAGCTATTTTTATTAAGGTACTATGAATTACAATGCTACTCATAATTGTGTTTCAAATGTACAATGTTCTAGTACCAATCCCATCACCAGTGTTCACCTCCCTCTACCAGTGTCCCAGGTTATATCCCACCCTCAGCTCAGATCCTTGACAGGCACGTTTTAAAGTTTGATTGTTGGAGTTTGGACAGTATGCTGATGGTTTGGAGAGTTTTCTATCTTTTAATGATACCTTTATACCACTGATGTACACAGAGACCCTGCTTCTTACCCCCCATTACTTCCCATCTTCCTCTTCTTACACCCTTAATTTCTTTCCTGTCCTTCCCATTCTTTTTTTTTTTTTTTTTTTTTTGGTTTTTGGGTCACACCCGGCAGTGCTCAGGGGTTCCTCCTGGCTCCATGCTCAGAAATTGCTCCTGGCAGGCACGGGGGACCATATGGGGCACCGGGATTCGAACCGATGACCTTTTGCATGAAAGGCAAACGCCTTACCTCCATGCTATCTCCCGGGCCCCTGTCCTTCCCATTCTTATAGGGTAAAAGGTGACCTGAGTACCACCTTTAATACTTTGCATTTCCTTTTCCAGTTTTTTTCTATTCCATAGATAAGTGATGTCCATCTGTAATATTCCTGTACTGACTTACTGTATTTTTTGCTCTATAATATGCACTTGAGCATAAGACACGAATGAATAGATTTTAGATGAGGAAAATAAGAAACATCAGGAGATGGCTGCTGGGAAAAACCAGCATAAGAGGCTGAACATCCACCAGTTCACAGCTGATTAAACACATTTACTTAACTTTTTTCTTTTCTTTTCTTTTCTTTTTTTTCTTTTCTTTTCTTTTCTTTATTTTGGTTTTTGGTTTTGGGGTCACACCCGACAGTGCTCAGGGGTTACTCCTGGCTCCACGCTCAGAAATCGATCCTGGCAGGCACGGGGGACCATATGGGATGCCGGGATTTGAACCGATGACCTTCTGCATGAAAGGCAAATGCCCCACTTCCATGCTATCTCTCTGGTCCCCAATGTTTTTCTTTTCTTCAGAAAAAAAATTAAATATTTTTATTAATATAAAAAATAAAAGTCAGGCCCAGAGAGATAGTACAATGGCATTTGCCTTGCAAGCAGCCCATGTAGGACCAAAGATGGTTGGTTCGAACCCCAGTGTCCCATATGGTCCCTCGTGCCTGCCAGGAGCCATTTTTGAGCAGACAGCCAGGAGTAACCCCTGAGCACTGTCGGTGTGGCCCAAAAACCAAAAAAAGTCAGAGTAGTGATCAATAGCTATTTATTCCATAAGATGCATAGATATTTTTCCCCATCTTTTTTGGGGAAAAAGTGTGTCTTATGGTATGAAAAATATGGTACTTCTCTAAACATGATTCCCCCCACTTCCATTCAAGTGCCATGGTTTTGTTTCTTGCAGTTCTATAGTATTCCATCATGTATATAATGTATATAATATCATGTATATTATATTTTCATATTCCACTCACCCTCCCTTTCTTCTGCATACACTTCTGACTAGTCTCATTCATCAAGGCAGTGATTTAGCATTGGGAATCAGATTTTTAAAATATGGACAAAATCGAAATTTAAGTTAGATCTCACTTGCTGGGGAAAGTTAAAGAAAATGACAAAGGACTCAGAGGTCCAACACAAGGAGGACTTGGCCGGCCTCCCGCCACAGGGTCATTGGGATCTTGTTCTTTCTGGTTCTTCCTAGAATCCAAGCAAGCAGCCACAGAAAGCTCCTGACCGTAGGGCCCCTAGCAGGGCTGGCATCTGTGTCAAGAGCAGCTCAGCCCCTTCCCTGGGTGGGGTGGTGCACCCACCTGCCTGGCATATTTGCCAACACACAGGCTCTGCGGCCTGCAATCATCATTAGCTCTCTTTGGTGTTTACTGACTGTTATTAATTAGAACGAGCAAACTTGGCATTAATGTGCTTGCCATAAGGATGAAGGCTTTTATACAGAACCATCCTGCAGAAGCAGATAGAATGGGACTCATTTACCAACTGTTAACCAGAATAAAAACTTGGTCATGGACTGGTAGAGGGCAGGGCAGGCCTAGGATAAGAATCGATCTCTGGAGGTGAGAGGAAGAGGGTTTCAATCTGAGAGAATTCCTTCTGATGGTCACTCTCTATAGATCCTGCAGGAGATAAGAGGTGAAAGGAGAGGTGGTACATTTCTCCTGCAAGATAAATAGCCTGGGAGATCCAGGGTGGAGCCTCAAGCACAAAATAGGTGGGTTCAAGTAGAATTTGTGGAATATGGTGGGGAGCAGATGGCTGCTTTTACATAGAAGCTTCTGGGTCCCCTGTAGCTTCCATGGAAGAGGCTGCATGGTGGGCCAAGGTGTGACTAGCATCTGGGCTTTGTCCTTAGGCTCCGGGACTCCTGTAGTAGATGTAAGTCACTTTCTGTAGGGAGTGGGGTACATATTTGAACAATAGACACCAGCTCTTGGATCAGCTCCTATGTGGATCCAAATGGTGCTGGGGTTGGGCTGCTTGTCTCCTCCTTGTCTCTGTGCTTTTGTCCACCATGTTCCTGTATTCTCACCTCTTTTTCATTCCTTTTTGCTCACCTCCTGCTGATCTCTCTGTGTTCACCTCCTTCCTATCTCTCTGTGCTCACCTCCTCCTCTCCCCTACTTTGCTTGATTTCTGCCCATCTTCCATTGATCACTTTCTCCACTCACCTTCTCCCTGTCCATTTGGCTTACCTTCTTTCCTGGCCTTTTGTAGTCATTTTCTGTCCTATCCTCTGGCACAAAGAACTTGTTCTCTGTGGGCAGTATTTCTGCTGCCAGAGCCCACACCTGATTTTCCAAGCTGTCCTGGAGATCTCTACTGTCGAACCTGCCCCAAAGGCCCATGAGACCTGGAGAGTAG
>PVKC010034372.1:0-13738 GCA_004027635.1 Crocidura indochinensis
CTTTGCTCTGTGCCCAGGGGTGATGGTACTCAGGGACTAGGGAAATTATGTGTGATATGGAGACTGAATCAGTGACAGCTTCATGCAAGACAAGCATGCTACCTTCTGTTCAATTTCTTTGCCCCTAAATAAATGCATTGGTTATCTTGTGGAAATACTTAACCTAAGTCAGTACATGATCTTGCCAGCTAAAAACAACATTCCTATTTTCTTTCTATCTTTTGTCTCTTTCTTTCAAAAATCCTACAAATTTGCTTTCAATAAATTGTAACTTAATGGAATTGACATTACGTTTGATTCTGATGTGATATCCAGAATTCACATGTTTCAGATTTATATTTTTAAACTTATCTGGATGAGATCAAACAATGCATTGAGCAGTGAGTAAATGATAAATTTCATAGTCTTCCTCAAGTATCACTTTCTATAAAATTTCACAAAGTTGAAAAAAATGAAAGGAGGAAACATAAAAATATATTAGTCTCATAATGTAAGTTCTCATAAGATAAACATCTTTAAAATGATTAACACCTAACATTTGGAAAAGATATATATAAATATCTATACAAATATATAAATATAATTAAACTAGATAATAAGTAATTTAATTAAAAGTTAATTTTTATATGAGGATATAATATGTACTCTATTTTTGCTTCAGCTAGAAACATTTCATTATTTTGTGAGCATCTTATGTATTATTAAAATTGATAGCTTTTTGTAGTAATAGTGCATAAATAACTATAAATTATAATGGTACATTTATAATTATAGGTTACAGTTGAATATTATACTAATTATAAAAATATAGTTTTACTAATTAACTGCTAATGGCCTTCCACATACACATTATCTTCTATTATTAGAAGTCGTGAAACCATGTCACTTTTAACAAAAATATTTTATTTGATGTTGCTTTTGCATCTCAAATAGTATTTATTTGCAGTCAATATAATGCCGAAGTAACAAATTTTAAGTATATTTTAGAACTTTGAAATTTGTGATTTTTTCACATATCACATGCAATAAAATATTATATTTCTGGGTATCATATAAGTAAATAAAATCCATACACGTGGCCCTCTTGAAAAAATATAATTAGTCTTTTATACTTGGTATAGTGTCTCACTCAAAAATGATATAATCAAATCACTGGATTTAATAATTACTGAGTTTGGATGATTACATAAATATCTCTAAACTAACACTAAAAATGAAATAACTTTACATTTGTAAAAAGGCAAGAATGAGGTTACTGCATCACTGACTTGTGTGTATAACAATGCACAAATGATATTTCAAAAAGCAGTGAATGCTTATCAAACTTTGCTAGTCAAATTTTATTTTGAACATTTCCATGAGCACTACCTAGTATGAACCTCCAAAAGAAAAACAAAAATTAAATTTTAACCAAATTAATTTTTCAGAAATTAACCACATTATGAACTAATTGTAGCTTTATTTTAATAGTTATTTTCTTATATAGTTTAGTATCTTCATATACTAAAATACTTAGTACTAGTATTTAATCAACATTGGTGTTGATCAGTTGTATCTAGTCCCAATGAAATGCTTATGATACAGAATACTGATGTTAATATTAAATAATAATAGGAGCTTATGAATTTAATTTTATAGTTAATTATATACTAGACTAAATAAAAAAATCATGTGGTGATATTTTAACTAAAAGAAGATATCTTGGAGAACAAAGAAATGCCATGTAATAAAGAAAATAAATGGTAACATTCTTAAAATCTTAAAGCAATTCTCTGATTTACGTCTCTAAGAGTAAAAAATTATGGTGTTCTATGTCAATAATTTTATAAATTTACATTTCAAATTTGTTTATAAAAACACTGTATAAATGTTTACATAAGAAGCTGTTTTTTCAGAAGAAAACTTTGATCTTTGGCTGGAGAAATAATACTGTGTGTAGGGCACTTGATTTATATATACATGGCTGACCCAGATTCTACCCTGACATCCCTGAACCTGCCCGCAGTGATTCCTGATAAATAAACCAGGAGTAAAGCGTGAGCATTCTGGGTGTGACCACAAAAAATTTTAAAAAAATCAAAACCCACTTTTTTCTCTGTTAAATCTATTATTTTGTTTACTGCCACAAAATATTATTTTAATATTGTAAAAACAAAGTAAGTCACAAACTTTTTGAGGATGCATACAAATAATTTTGGGAGTCCTCAGTGATTGTCTCAACCAAGTCAGTAATTCAGTGTAATAGTCCAAAGATGTGGTGTTGTTTTGTCTTCATGGTGAGTGGGATTAAGTAGAAAACAAAGATGATGTCTGGGACACTATGAAGTTCCAAAGCTTCAAAAGGTTTAAATAAAATAAAATGCTTGTAAAATATTTTATGTAAGTACTCAACTAAATCTGAAATAATTTTTGGAGGATTCATAGAATAAAGTAGCATTAAAAAATAGCAAGACTGCCCTCAATAACTTCAGTCCTCTCCTAAACCATGCTGCCATTAAAGTAACTATTAATATTGCTTTCCTCTGTTATGTAGTATGGCTATTCAATTACTACATACAGTAATGTAATGAATAGAAAATAAAGAAAGACAAGGTTTAAAAATTTAGCTTTATCCAAAACATCCTTAGGAAAAGAATTGCCTCCTAAGTGCCCTTATGTGTTTAGAGGCATAAATCTAAAACCTACATATAGGTCATAAATTGTGAAATACTGGGCCATAATCAGCTTGTCCTCTAGAATACAGGGAGTCTAAAGAAATTACACTTAGAAAAATATATTTCTGAGGCTTACATGGAACTTATGAGTTTCACAGTAACAAAAATACTGTGAGTTCTTTATTGTGATTTCACTAATATTCTAATGTTACTTCCATGTTGATGATGAAAATTGAATCTGTCCCACCAAAGTCATGTGGTTGAAAAACTTAGAGGGCTTATATAATTTAGAATTTTGCTCAAGATTCTTGGCCTCCCACTTCTTTTCTCTTTATGTGAGGTACAAGATAAGTGCTGTGAAGGGAGAGGACGAAGCACACCTGGATAATGTTGGAGGGACGTAGGGTAGCAACTTAGCAAATGTAAAATGTTAACTTCAAATAGTATTACAAACTCTAATGCTTCCATAAGAAAAATTAATTAAAAATAAAATATATGGGAATAAGACATAAAGAGCTGGTTACTTTTTAGTGAGATTCAGTCCAGACACTTCCCTCACCAGAAGGGATCCCTGTTACCAGGGTATTTGGCTTTTGATAGTTTTGTCCAAGTCATTAGTCATAAGATCATTATCATCCTGGCGCTAGTAATACCTAATGACATCTATTGATATGATCATATGGCTTTTATTGTTCTTTTTTTGATATGATGTGTTATATTGATTGATTTATGCATGTTAAACCATCTTTGTGTTCCTGGGATGAAACCTACCTTCTAGATGAGGCATTTGATCTAATTTGTTAGAATTTGTTGAGGATCTCTATCTGGTTTTGGTATCAAGGTGATGTTAGCTTCATAAAACTGATTTGGGAGTGTTCCTGATTCTTCATTTTCATAAAAGAGCCTGAAAAGGATTGGCGATAGTTCCTATTGAAAATCTTGAAAGAATTTGTTAGTGAATCCATATGAGCCTGGGCTTTTGTTTGTGAAAAGGCTTTTGATAATCATTTTAATTTCCTCATCCTGGTTTAATCATGGAAGATTATGAGAGTCTAACAATTTATCCATTTCTTCCAATTTCTCATGTTTCATAGCATAGAGTTTCTCAAAGTAGTCTCTGGTTATCCTTTGAATCTCTGCAATATCTCTAGTGATCTCCCCCTTTAAATTTATTATCCAGTTTATTAAGTTTATCTCTCTCCTTTTGTGAGTTTTTCTAGTGGTTTATCAATCTTGTTTATTTTTTCAAAGAACCAACTTTTGTTTTTATTGATCTTTTGTATTATTTTATTGATTTCCACTTCATTGATTACTGGTATAAACTATGTTATTTTCTTCTGCCTACCTGTTTTTGGATCCTTTAGTTGATCATTTTCTAATTTTATAAGCTGTGCAATCAAGCTTTTTATATAGGCTCCTTTTTTCTTTCGGATGTGTGCTTGCAAAACAATAAATTTTCCTCTTATTACTGCTTTTACTGTGTCCACAAATTCTGGTAATTTGTGTGTTCATTGTCATTTGTTTCCAGAAATGTTTTGTTTTTCTCTTTGATTTCATATATGACCCACTTGTTCAGTAGTGAGCTGTTTAATTTATAGGTGTCAAAGTTTTTCTTCTGTGTTCCTTTGTTGTTCACTTTAATTTCAGTGCCTTGTGTTCTGAGAAGGTAATCTGTGCAATTACTATCCTCTTGAATTTATAAATATATGTTTTATGGGCCAACATTCATTCTCTCCTGAAGAATGACCTATGTGCATTGGAGAAGAATGTGTATCCAGTTTTCTGTGAGTGGAGCATCCTATATTTATCTATTAGTCCACTTTCTTCTATTTCTCTTTTCAGAGCTAGTATATTCTTTTTGGATTTCACCCTGGTTATCCTAACAAGGGTGACAGGGCAGTGTTGAGGTCACTCTCCTTTACTGTGTTGCTATTGATATCTTCTTTCAGATATGACAATTCTATTAAATAATTTCCTGGTCCATCATTGGGTGTATAAATGTTTAGGAGTGTGATTTCTTCCTGTTGTACATATATTTTGATTAGTAATACATGATCATCTTTATCCCTTATAACTTCTAAATTTAAAGTTTGTGTTATATCATATTATTATGGACACTCCAGCTTTTGGGGGGAGTTTTTGCTTGGATGATTTTCCCTCAAAAATCGATTTTGAGTCTATATTTGTTCTGACTATTCAAATGTGTTTCTTGAAGGCAGCAAATGTTGGATTCAACTTTTTGATCCATTTTTACCACTCTGTGTCTCTTAGCAGGTGCATTTAGTCTATTGACATTGAGAGAGATAATTGTCATGGGATTTAATGTCATCTTTGTGTAGAAGTTTGATGTTTCTATTGGTCTGTTTTGTCTTAAAGTAGACCTTTCAGTATTTTTTATAATGCTGGTTTTGGGGGCTGGCAAGGTGGCGCTAGATGAGGTAAGGTGTCTGCCTTGTAAGCGCTAGCCAAGGAAGGACCGCAGTTTTATCCCCCGGTGTCCCATATGGTCCCCCCCACCCCCAACCAGGGGCAATTTCTGAGCACTTAGCCAGAAGTAACCCCTGAGCATCAAATGGGTGTGGCCCCCAAAAAACAAAAGAAAAAATAATAATGCTGGTTTTGAGTCTGTAAACTTTCTGGGCTGTTATTTATCTGTGAAGCTATGTATACTTCCTTCAAACCTGAAAATGAGTCAGGTTGGGTGCAGTATTCTAGGTGGAGCATTCATTTTTTTGAGTTTTATCACTATATCTCATCACAGCTTTGAGGTCTGCTGTAAATATTACATCCTTTGAATGTAATTTCAAATACCTTTTGATATTGTTGCTTTCAGTATTCTATCCCTATCAGTGGAGTTTATCTTTTTAACTAGGGTGTGCTTTGGGATGCTTTTCTTTGGGTCTCTTTTAGCTAGTATTCTTCAGACATACAAATTTGGTTGCATGGAGTCTAACTCTGGGAATTTCTCTGTAATGATGTCCTTGACTATTGATTCTTCATAGGGATTATATTTCTGGGTCTTTGGAATTCCAATGATTCTTTTGCTGTTTCTATTAGTTTATCAAAGACATCTATTTTCATCTGTTCACATTCTTTGAGTAATTTTTCCATTCTCCAATCATTTACTTTATGTTTCTTTTCCAATCTCTTCTGTTGTATGGGGTTGTTTTGCATCTTATCTTCCAGATTCTTTTGTTGATCATTTTATAATTTTATAAGATGTGCCATCAAGCTTTTTTTTATAGGCTGCTTTTTCCTTTCTGATGTGTGCTTGTCAAGCAATTACTTTTCCTCTTAGTAGTGCTTTTGCTGTGTCACTAATTTTCAGCTCACTGATTCTGTCCTCAGCTACTGTTACTCTATATTGGATAGGCTTTTATTGAGGTTTTCATTTCTTCTATCTAGTTTTTCTGTCCTCTTATTTCAGTTTGGAGTTTTTGGTTTGTATCTTTGTGGTATGTTCAGCTTGATCTTTGCTCTTCTTGAGTTTTATGAACATCCTCCATATTTCTACTCTAAACTCCTTATCTCAAAGACTCTCTATGTGTTGGCACTCTTCAGTTCATCAGAGCTGCTATCTTCATTCTCTATGCATGATGTTGTCTTGCATTGTTTACCCATTGATAATTTCATAGCATGGATTTCACTACATATTTTGATGGGGTGAGAGGATGCATACTGTCATGAACAAACCTGCCACGAAGCAAAGCAAGGCTGCTGCACTCCTCTGGCTCCACCCTTTGTGAGCAGAATCAGCATACCTTTTGTAGAGACTAGAGAGAGCATGACTGCTGGGGATTTCTTGGCTTGTGCTGGGCCCTGAAGAGATTATGTCTAGTGAACATACTGCTGCCCAGTGTAGAAAAGCAGGAAACCAGGCCAGTAGCAAAGCAAGAAACCAGGCAGGGAGAAAAGCACCAGCCTTTTACCTGCAGCTATAAATTTAATTTATAAAATGTTAAAACTCCTTTAACTTAAAATCCAAATACATGAATTGTGAATTTCAATATTTAAATTTTTTTCAATTAAAATTTGTTTGATGTCTTGAATATTAGACCTAAAATCATTAGAATGTTAGAAGAAAACATATAGGAGTAAGATCCTTGACACCAGTCTTGGTAATGAATTTTTTGTATTTTATACAAAAAAGGGTGATGAAAGTAAAAATAAATAAGTTAACATCAAATAAATATGCCAGGCACAGCAAAGAAAACAAATCAATTAAATTAAAAGGTGATATATAGGGGCCCGGGAGATAGCATGGAGGTAAGGCATTTGCCTTTCATGCAAAAGGTCATCGGTTCAAATCCCGGTGCCCCATATGGTCCCCCGTGCCTGCCAGGATCAATTTCTGAGCATGGAGCCAGGAGTAACCCCTGAGCAGTGCCATGTGTGACCCAAACCTCCCCCCCAAAAAAAAGAGAAAAAAAAGGTGATATATAGAATGGTTGATATTATTTTCAAGTCATAGGTATAAAGTATTTTACATACCTGTAGAAAAAATTCATACAATAAATAGAAAATCGTCCTATTGAAAATGTCTGTGGGATTATACAAATATTTCCCACAAAGGCAGGCCAACAAGTACATGAATATTCTCAACATCACTAATAAGTTGGGAAATGCAAATCAAAGCCACAATGTTAGCACCTCATTCCAAATTGAATGACTGTTATCAGAAAGACAAGAAACAATGTACATTGCTTAGGATGTGAATAAAAAGAGAACACTGGGGCACTGCTGGTGGAATGCAATTCGTGTAGCTATTATGGAAAGTGCAATAAAGGTTTCTTAAAAATTAAAAATAAAGGGGCCAGGGAGATAGCATGGAGGTAAGGCATTTGCCTTTCATGCAAAAGGTCATCAGTTCGAAACCCGGTGCCCCATATGGTCCCCCGTGCCTGCCAGGAGCAATTTCTGAGCATGGAGCCAGGAGTAACCCCTGAGCACTGCCGGGTGTGACCCAAAAACAAAAAAAAAACAAAACAAAACAAAACAAAAATTAAAAATGAAACTAGCATATATGTCAGCAATTCTCCTTCTGGGTGTTTATAAAGCAAAATATAATCATTTGTATCTCCAATATTCATTGCAGCTTTAGTTACAATACTAAGACAAAAAAGATAGGTGCATGCCAAATTAATGAATAAATAATATTAATATTCATTGATATAAATATACAATTAAATATCAGTCAGCCATTAATTTAAGAAACTCGTATTTAAACAATATGGATGAATTTCAAAGACATTATGTAAAGTGAAATTGTTCGGAAAGATACAGTACAGTATTGGTATATATTTTTTAAGTATCAACCCCAAAATACATAGATACAGTGAACATAAATATATAAATAGAGGTATTTATAAGAAACCATAGGAGGGAATGTGGAAAAAATAAATTTATATTTTCAGTTTTAAGATAATCCAAGGAGTGTTATTCTCAGCAATGTAACTACAGTTGATGATATAATGTCACTTACTAGAATGCTATTAGGAAAATAAACCTTAGTTTTTTTTTTATTTTAAGAAAAATATGTACTATATGTCATAAATGTTAATTCAGCTTAAAATTGCCATTTTTTACAACATACATATATAACCAATCATAATATTGGCACACAAAAATACAGTATTACATATCAATTTAAGAAAATGAGCAATTCAATTATCATCTGCAAATTCTACCTAGATCTGAGAACATCCTGCCTTTACCCAAAACAAAGGTGTTCCCAGCTTCCTCGTTCCTTTTCACCTATCCCTTTGACATATAAAAATAGAATGATTTATAGGTACTTTTGTCATTCTCTGGACCCTCCTCTCCTGGTTAGTAAATAAAGAGGTTTCTGTTTGGCTTGGTGTAGAGTGGGTCCACAAGGCCAGAAGCTAACCAAATCTATAATTCTCTCCTGACTGGCTTGATTTATTAATCAGATGATTAATAAATAATAATAAATGGCTACACTGCTTCAGATCCCTTCACCCGAGTTGGAAATACAAGAGGAGTGTATTCACACCTAACTTCACTGACTGAAACAGTTTAGTAAAGTCTAGAGAAAGCCTAAGGACACTGTGAGATTTAAATTTATGTAATAAATATTGAACTGTTTTAATTCTTATATATTTTATATATATATATTTATGAAGTTTGCCATGTATGAGAATTTTAGTGACTAAAGGACAAAAGAAAGTGTCTTCACTACAATAAGAATCCAGCCAGCTAAGAGATCAAAGAAAAGCAATATAACTAAGTAAAATAATGTAATGTGATGAATTAATTCTATAGGAAGAAAAGAGCAAGGTGTGTGTAAGGGACTTTGGAAACATGGGTAAGATTTAAATTAGGATGTTTATAAAAAAGCCTGATTAAATGGGACATTGAAGGGACAAATGAGGATGTTCAGGCCACATATCTGAGTGAGGTATAGTTGATAAAATATATAAATGGTGGTTCTACAAATGACTGAAATTTAAAATAACTTCAAAAAATAAAATAAAAATAAAAAATAACGTTGTTGGGATTGGAGTGATAGTAGAGCAAGGATGGCATTTGCCTTGCATATAGCCAGCCATGTTTGATCTTCTGTATCCTGTATAGTATCCCCAGCACCACTAGGAATGATTTCTGAGAACAAACTCAGAAGTAAACAATGAGTACTTCCAGGCGTGTCACCCCCAAAAATAAAATAAATAACATATTAAGGACCTGTAATAACATTGCCAAGGAGAGTTAGAACAGAGATGTGATCATTTCAGAAAATATTGCTCACCTCTGCTCCAAGTCTCAGGAATAGGAGAGTTCTTGTGCTCTGTAAGGAAAATGGTAAAGTAGATTGGTAAGCAGGCTGATGGAGAATAAGCCACATGCTCTAGTCATTTCATCCAGACTAGTACAGGAAAATATGGGGAATACTATGTATCATGGGAGAATTTTTGATATTTGTTTAGCACTGCAAAGCATTTGGCTTCGGTTCCTTGGGTCATTTCATTGACTTTACATTAATTGTTAGTGTAATTAGTTTCCAGTAATTAACCAACATATAATTGATGTCCTTATATTTTTATTAAAGAATATTGGTTTAGGGGTCCGGGGGATAGCATGGAGGTAAGGCGTTTGCCTTTCATGCAAAAGGTCATCTGTTCGAATCCTGGTGCCCCATATGATCCCCCGTGCCTGCCAGGAGCAATTTCTGAGCATGGAGCTAGGAGTAACCACTGAGCACTGCCGGGTGTGACCCAAAAAAAAGCAAAAAAAAAGAATATTGGTTTAAATATAGTGTATAAATGCCATGGCTTAGAGGTAGAGTGTTAGCCATCCACACTCACTATCAAATTGCCAATATCCTTTCATCACATTCATTAGACTTACCCAATCCTCTCTGATTAACATCAATTCTGTGGTCAGATAAAGGTATAATATTCATTGAAGTCCTTGTTTATTTCTAAGTCCTTGTTTATTTCTTTATTATTTCTTTCTTTATTATTATCAATTTAAGGCCTTGTTTATTTCTTTATAAATTACACACATTAATGAAACTATTTGGTATTTGTGTCTTTCTCCTGACTTTTTCCATTTATCATGACATACTATTTCTATTCATCCTGTGGCAACAGCAAGTTTTCTTTATTATATAAGTGAATATTAGTTCATTGTATATCCAGTATATATTCCATATTCTATCATACATTCATCTGTCATTGTACATTTGGGTTGTTGACATAAAACATGACATACTAGTTTATAATTTGTAGGTTTATTTATTCTCGACATAAGCAATTTTATATGCATAGATAAACAATCTATTATGGAATAGATTAAGTCAATTAAATGGATCATATAGCTAGACTCTTCCAATATATATGCATGTAAATAAATATACATATTTAAAAATAATGTGCTATGAAAAAAGTAAACTATACATTATAGTGTAAAAGAGAATGCCATGCTTTTCTGTTTGGGGGGGATTTTGTTTTTGTTTTTGGACCATACCTAGTGACACTCAGGGGTTACTCCTGGCTATGAGCTCAGAAATAGCTCCTGGTTTGAGGGACCATATGAGACTCTGGGAATCGAACCCACATCTGTCCTGAGTCTGCTGCGTTCAAGGCAAACACCCTACCATTGTGCTATCACTCCGGCCCCAGATTTTTATGTTTTGAGCATAAATAATTTGGGGTTAAATCCAATAATTCTCAAAGTTTACTCTTTCATAACTGAAGGATAACTCTTGGCAGACTCGGGTGACTACATGGGATGCCAGGTTCGAAATCTGGTTGGCCACATAAAAGCAAACACTCTTTTAGCTGTGTTATTGCTCACGTCTCATGACTATAAATAATTTTAAATTGTACTATATTTAAAATGGCTACTCATGTTTTAAATATTTTCAAGGCTTTGCGTGTTCTAAATGTTTTCATGCTTGGGGCTGGAGCAGTGGTGCAAACAAAAATGTTTCCATGAATTGTGTAAATGTTAGGTCCTGTCAAAACCCCAATGAGAGAGGTTTAGAAACAGGGTTTACTTGAGGAAAAGGCAAAGCAGGGAGGCCAGGCCCTTACAGCCAGCCCTCCAGGCTAAATGAGAGAGATCCAAGGGCTGGAGGGGTAGTGCAGAGGTAGGGCATTTGCCTTGCATGGAGCTGACCCAGATCAGACGTCGGTTTGAACCCTGGCGTCTCATATGGTCCCCCAAGCCAGAAGCAATTTCTGAACTCATAGCCAGGAATAACCCCTGAGCATCACTGGGTGTAGCCCTCCACCCTCCAAAAAAAGTGGGAGAGCCACGGTTGGGACCAGGGCAAGAAGTCAGCCAGGGAAAAGACCAGACAAAGGGAAAAGAGTAGCAGAGGCAGAAAAAAGCAGTAGGGAGCAGAGAGTCTGGCAAACAGTTTCTCCAGCCATCCAGCTGTGATAATCCAACAGAAGATCTGGCAGAGGGCAGCGGTGGCTAGTATTTCAGCCCCATCTTTACATATCCCTGGTCCAACTCCTTTTAGCTGTCACAAGGGCGGCATCTGGTAACTCATATCTTCACCCTTTAAGGGACAATAACCAGGGAGTCTCTGTTTCCTTATATGTAAACTTTTTCGGACACAAATTATTGAGCAATAATCCTAAAATTAATTTTTGTTTGGAATTTTCTTTAAGAAATATAGATTTAAATCTTCAGAACGCCTTCGTTATTTATTTTGTAGCACAATTATTTGGCTTTAATTTAAATTGGCTGTCCTCTAACCACCTACCATAACTACTACCAAATATTGAGTATTTTGGCTTCCTATGTAATAAAGCCAAGGTTATTTTAATTATAAAACAGAAGCACGCCAATTTTCCTGATGTTTTGGTAACCATATATTTTGCAACTAATTATACATAAACCTTGTTATGAAGTAGAGGATTTCAGTTCACATTCATAAGAGTTTTCTTCAAATACTGCACAAAGTATGTCTTGATAACATAATTTATACTGCCCAAATAATGGGCAAAGATAGCTCTTTTTGAATGTACATACATTGCTGTAAGAATTACGAAGACAAAAAAAAAAAAAAAGAATTACGAAGACAGCTGCCTATAAAATCTCAAATTCAAAATAATGGGTCAACAAAGAAATCAAAGATTCAATGGTTGCCAACTAAATACTTTAATACAACTTGTTCTATTAGTATGTTTTTCTTTATTTATATGAGTATAGAGTGTTTTGGCAGGGGGGGAAAGGCAACATTTTTTAAAGGGTAGATTCAATATGAGTGAATGCTAGAAGTTAACTTAATGATTAACTTCCTATTGCAGTTGAAGTTGAACTTATATATTTCACTAGGCTGCCTGCAGGTATGTGGCCTTGTAAAAGATTGGATTTGTAACCAGCTGTGAATTTTCAAGACAATGTTTTGGGATAAATGAATTAACAAATACCTGTAGCCAGACAGGTTAATATATATGTCTGGGAAGGCTGTAGTAAGTTTAATATATGTTTTTTCTATACTACGTTTGCTTGTTTCACTGCATTTATTTTTGAAAGAAAAAATAGTTCCTGAGTAATTCCTCAGTAGAATTTTTATGATACATTAATCAATATATAACTTTCAGTTATAAACATCAGTTAATACCTCCAATTTTGTTATATCACTTGCTCAGTTTATTATTGATGAAATTAACCTTTGTTTTTGTGATTTTTATCATTTAGTTTATCCAAAGTAGAGTTACTGACTGTAGAGTTTAGCATTGTAATTGGTTTTCCAATGTCACCTATTTTTCTTTTTTTATTAATTTTTTTCTTTTAATTATGAGAACAAAGATGCAAAGAAAGAGGACAGGGTAAAGTTACACAATCACCCATAAACAGAATTCTCGGTAGTCACCTATTTTTCATGCTACTGGTATTTTATATTCTTCCCCATAAATTTTTTTTGCTTTCCATAGATGGACAAAATTTTAGAACTAAAACTATTTTAAATTCATAAAATCCCAAATCCTTCTTATATAAATAAAAATCTGTCCCTTAGCTGATTTGTTTTTGTCACTATACCATTCTTTTATAAAATGATTTAAATTTTAAATTTTGTTTAGTTACACTTATAGCTCTTGTCACAGTATCATAAACCTTAATATTAATGGTTTTTTGTTAGTGTGATAAAACGATTAAAGTGGACAAAATTGAACACCAACCAATCCTTACATACTAACCATAAACACTACTAAATTCTTGAAACATGTCATGACCAAGTGATGGTGATTCAGAAATGTTGAATACAACTTGGTATTTGAAGAATTATAATTAAGAAACAATGTCAAGGGTTTGGAGTGATAGCATAGCAGGTGAGGCATTTGCAGTAATAATTATTATTCTGGGCCAACCCAGGATCTATCCAAGGCATCCCTGAGCTTGCTAGGACTTACTTCTCAGTGTGGAGACAGGAGTAACCCTGAATGCCATCATGTATGTCCCCCCACCCCCCCAAAAAAAAACTAAAAGAAAAAGGAAGAAAGAAACAATCTTGGCCGAGAGATAGCATGGAGGTAAGGCGTTTGTCTTTCATGCAAAAGGTCATTGGTTCGAATCCCGGTGCCCCATATGGTCCCCCGTGC